>JAIUZE010071981.1:0-28105 GCA_022085475.1 Heliosperma pusillum | reverse complement strand
TAGTGTCCTCCACAGTTAGTGTTATAACGTCTATAAATCTCTTACAGGTTCACAGGGTATAATTAGTATTCTTATCAGTTGATTAACGTTTATCGATAACGGTTGGCTTGCTAGAAGTTTGACGTTATTGTCATTTTAATGGCGGTGATCAACTGGTCCCTAAAAGTCACACCTAAAAGATGTGGTTGAGAGATATGATTATATGAAAAATATAATCATATTGATGCCTTATATGACTAAAAGGTTAGTCGAAATATATGACTAAAAGGTTAGTCAATGTAATGATGATACAATTATTTAATACGATTAAATAATACTAGCTGAGACGAATTAAATGTTAATTCGTAATTGAATATAACCTTTTATATCTAATTAATGTATATAAATTAATTATTTAATACGATTAAATAATGTAAGCTTAAACGAATTAAATGTTAATTCGTAATTAAATATAAACTATTATATTTAATTAGCAAATTATAAATATACGATGTTTATAATTGACGTATATATTATAATAATACATACACATATTATACATTAAATAAATAAAAGAAGGAAGACTCCTATCTGGACTCCACTTCCTAATATAAGTAGAAGAAGAAGAGGGAAGACTCCTCCCTCTACCCTACTACTACTTACACGGCTACAATAAAAAGAGTCTTATATAAACTCTTCTTCTCTACATGATTCATTATTCATAACTTGACACAAAAATCATCAGTAATTTTTGTATTCTTTCTAGCACTAGAAAAGGCCTTTCTCAAAACATCTTGGGTGCAACGATTAGGAGAGTATCGATCTCGATATTTGTTCTTAGGCCATATTGCTAGGACCAATGGTTGATTATAATCTTCATGCTTTTCGTTTATGACTCGTATTTCATATATTATAATTTCGTTATAATCCTTTAATTTAATGTATGAAATATACCGATATTTCCCACATTTTTGTCCCTTTCCGAAATGTGGTCCCTACGCCGTGGTTGTTGATGGTGGAGTCGTCAATACAAGGACTCCGGTAAGTATCGACCCACTTGATGAATTGATAGTGACCAACTCTGCAAAAGACCGACTGCAATATCACTACCAATGGTGACAGAAAACAGTTTCTCGTCGCCGCCGTTTCTTGCTCCTTCGTCGCTGCTATAGCCCATAGTTCCACCGTCGGGGGGTCTTTTCCTAGGAGGTACTCCCCTTCCCCTCGCCCCTTCCCCCACCTCCTATGGTAAGTCTTCTTTGTCGGAAGATTGAAGGTGTTTCTTTGTATGTTATGGGTCGGTGTTCCCCATGGTGACTTTGCATGTTCACGTTCGGTGTTTCCCCCTCCCCTTGCCCCTTCCCCTACCGGTTGGTCTGTGCATGGTTGTCTTGGGGACGTTTTCTTGTTGCATGTCGTTTTTGTGGTCTTGTGTGGCATTTTTGGGCTTCATCGGTTTGTGCGGGGACGAGTTGTGGTTTGCTGTGACTGTCTTTGTTTGGTCGGTTTTAGTGTCTCGTATGGTGGGGCTGGGGCGGTTGGTTTTGTAGGACGACCACTGCTTCGATTCGGTCTAAGTTTTGAAGGGCTGTATTCTCGGTTGTTTGGGACAATAGTTGGTTGATGTATGTTAATCTGTGTGGTTGTGTCGGCTTGGATTGTTTGGGTGATGGTTGGTTTGTGGTGTTGGGTGGATTGGATGTGGTGGTTCTCCAACAAATTCAATGCGGACTCTTAGGTTAATTTTCAGCATTTTATTACGAATAATATCAATCTATTACCATCTATGGAATAAGGGCCTCTCAAAGGCGTCAATACTTAGTGCTATGACCCTCGTCTATGTTGGTTCTATTGTCAATGCTCCTTCGAGGTCTTTGGTTGGGGGGAGCTTTTTGTCCTTTCTTATCAGATTACTCGGCTTCTTCGCTTGGTCTTTGAACTGTAGGGATCGATCACCACGGTGTAGGAGATTTTTCTGTGCTGAATGCAAGCTTGTTCGGCTCGCTCTTCCCCTTTTCTTTCTACGCACTTGTGGCGTAAGTGCACCTGGTCCGGTTCGTTGGCCTATGGGAGTTGTTAGTATCACTGATGAATTGGATGATGTTTCTCACGACCGATGTACTCTCTTCCACCAGCATGCTAATGATACCACTTGTAGCACGGTTCATATAGTGACGCTAGTTTTAGTAGGCTTAATGTTTGTATTTATGCTTTTTTATTCTGGATGTAACTATGGCCCAAAAAGCCAATACATTATGTAGTTGCATCTCTTTACCAATGCCAAAAAAAAAACTATCTTTACTTTTATCCATATGCAAAAGTGTTCCTAAGATATTGTCACACACATTTTTTTCAATGTGCATAACATCTAGATTGTGTCGCAGTGGATTAAACTCCTAATATGGCAATTCAAAAAACACACTCTTCTTATTCCACAAATTACAAACATCATCCTCGTTCTGGTCATTGGTAATAATATTAGTTGATACACCAATCTCTCGAGCCCTTTTTTTTCGCTTTTGACATCTTTTTGACTTACCATAAATATAGTTAATACTTTGTTGCTGCCTCAGAACATCAGACCCACTTACTGCTTTAGGAGCAGTACCATTCTCGATTGTTCCATCAAACAAATTGCCTTGAAAACGATAATAATGATCATCATCCAACCACATTCTATGACCGACATAACAAATTTTGCCCCCAAACCTACCAGAATTTGTTGAATGAGCGCATCGAGGACATGCATCATAACCCACAGTACACCATCCAGATAACATAGTATACGCGGGAAAATCATTAATAGTACTATGCAATAATGCTGCTCTTAATTTAAAAACTTTTCCCTCGTAAGCATCAAAAGTATCAACACCTTCCCATAACAATTTTAACTCATAAAGTAAAGGTTGCATGTACACATCAATATCAATACCAGGACTAGTTTTACCAGGAATGATACACGACAATATAATTGATGACGGTTTCATGCATAGCCAAGGTGGTAAGTTGTAGGGAATTAAAATAATTGGCCAAGTACTATATGTGGTATTCATCAGACGATAAGGGTTAAACCCATCAGTCGCCAAAGCTAACCTAACATTTCGAGGATCAGAGGCAAATTCAGGATAACGAGAATCAAATTGTTCCCATGCTAGCCCATCTGCAGGGTGCCTAAGTTTTCCATCTTTCACACGATTTTCATGGTGCCACCTCATGTCCTCCGCTGTTTTAGGCGACATGTATACCCTTTATAGTCTGGGAATGAGAGGAAAATATCTCATTGCCTTAGCGGGTTCTCCTTTCTTGAGGTTCCCTTTTTTGTATCCTTATTATTGCCTACTTGACTTACGGTTTTTTTCCATCTTGAAGTATGACATACATGACACTCATCTTTTTGTGAGAATTCCCCCCAATACAACATGCAATTAGAGAGACGAGCATTAATCTTTTCATATCCTAGACCCAAATCAATGATTATCTTCTTTCCCTCGTAATAAGATGACGGGAACACACCAATTTGTGGAAATGCTACCAATAGAAGTTCAATTAGTTTATTGAATGACTCATTAGACCAATGAAACATACATTTGATATGAAACAAGTGTAGTAGAAATGACAATTTTGAGAAAGTTTGATAGCCATCATAAAGTTCTTCTTTTGCAGCTAATAACAATCTTTTATATTTTATATTTTCATCATTGTTGTTGTTTGATCTTGGGCTGTGATTAATGTCTTCATCGTAATCATGTTCAGTTTCCGCATTATCATCATCATTAGACTCATCACTACAACTAGAATCAATTTATTAATCGGAATGATTATTAGTAACCAAACAAGCTGCATTTAGTAAACCTTTCATATCATCACGACCTACAAGTGACCCTTTGCTAGTGCTCCCCACGTCTAAACCGTGGGAATGATCAAGAACATCCCCATTACTATGCCATATCCAAGTTGTATATCTTTGATAAAAACCTTTAAATAAAATATATTCCTCTACTTTGTTTAATGTAAACCAACAACGTAGTCTACAACTTTTACAGGGACACTTTGTTTTTCCTTCCACGAGATTTTCTTTAGCTATCTCAAGAAATTTCAAACACCCATCTATGTATCTATCGTGATCATTTGGCAATTTTATCCAACTAGTATCCATGTCTATACAAAATAAGATCAAATGTCCATCATTATTAAAATTTTATATTCATGTACATCGCATAATCAATTCATAAAAAAGCAGCTTAGTTAAAATTTTCAAGCAACATCATGTAATTACATTGAATATAAGATATGACAAGTAATTAAACAATCCAGAAGTGTTGAACCAATTTGATAGTTTTGATAATGACATGTGTTTACGTGATAATATGTTTTACTCGATATATCATATGCGTGTAATTGTGTGCTTTAGTCTTATTATAGCTAGCAACAATTACGAGAAGAAAGATCAAAGTTAGGCATAACTTTGATAAAGTATGTGAGACAAAGTTATAACAACTTCAGTAATAACTTTGGAAGTGAACATGGAAGTTATAGCTAACCAGGCATAACTTTAAAGAAAATCGCTTCAAACAAGATCTACACAATACTACACAAGACTCGAGATGGAGGGTCTTTGTGATCAAGATGAAGAGATGATCCGTATACTGAAGATCTTTGTGAAGATTAGATAGTATAGGTCGTCATTCGGTAACTATTCCATTCGAGAGATTTTATGTTCAAAAGTTATAGCTTTAGTCTATGACTTTGGATGATAAAATATTGATGCATGATTTTGGAAATAAAATGTTTTGAAATGTTTTCAAAAGTGAAAGAGTTTTATTTTTTATATTTATCAATTATTTTAATAGAGAATATATTTATGAGATTCTATTGGTTAGTAATACAACTTATGGGTTGTCATGCTACCTAGGGTTTCTAATATATTCTATCTCAATTTGTTGTTAACCTAATTAGCCCACCTAGTGTTTGAGCCATCTAGGGTTTCGTGAAACCTAGTTTGTGCCACCTAGGGATGCGTGCCTCCTAGGGTTTCGTGAGCTAGGATTTCGGCCTCCATAGGTTGTTTTCCTTGTTTACCTAATCTAGGATTCTACTATATCTTTACAACAATATTTTGAGATATAAAGATAAATATATTTCTATAAGATAAACCAAATAATATTTTGAGATAAAGATATTTCTAAAAGATAAGCAAATATTATTTTATGATAAGATAAGTATCTTTATTAAATATTATACTAGGGTTTTAGATCTACTATGATTCTACTACTATAAATACTCATTCACATACAAATTGCAAAAGACACGAAATACACATACATTCACACGGCTACATATTTTATTTGTGTTGATTTTCCAAAATCGTTTTAAAGCAAACCTTTGAGCAAATATTTATTATTTTTAGAGTTTGTTTTTAAAAGAGTCGTGCATCAATTATTATCAATCGCTTGAGTGAAATACGTTATTGGATAATAGTACATCATTATAAGCTTACAATTCTTTAACGGGAATCTGTGTGAGTTATATTGTACTTTCTTATTAGCGTAAGATAGTATAGAGTATTTAGCGATACTCACCTTGAGTTATAATCATAGTGTTGATTATACGAGTGGGTTGGTAATTTTTGTAATCCGTAGAAAGGTACTAAAAATTATTAATCGAGAATAGTGGACGTAGGTTTCAACGTGTGAAACTGAACCACTTCAAAAATCGTGTGCCTCTCTCTTATCTCTTTACTTTTCGTTATTTCGTTATTCGCGCTTACTTTGATTAATTAATTAGTTGATTTTAATTCATAAGATCAAATAATTAATTACTATCATATAAATCGAAAAAGTGGGGCTAGTTTTTAATACTCAATTCACCCCCCCCTCTTTCGTATTCGATCAATAGACTCTACAATTGGTATCAGAGCCTCGTGCTCTTGATTGCCTTACAGCAAGGAGTCTGATCCATTTATCTTTTTATTTTTATTTATTTTCCGCTGCATTTAATTTTATTTTAATGGATTCCAAACATCTGAAGTGTCCCGTATTCGATGGGAAGAACTACAGTCTATGGAAAAATATGATGACCCATTTCATAAAGGGTAACGATTGGGAGTGTTGGCTAATCATTAAGAATGGTCCAATAAGATCATGCTTGGAACGGCTACTGGCACTTCCATCGAAAAGAAAGAAGATGACTATGTTGAGGCAGATTATAAGAAAGCTGAGAAAAATTCAAAGGCTATTAGTCTGTTGCAAAACGGCATGACCCATACTGAATTTGATCGTTTCTCATCTAGTTCTACTGCCAAGGAAATATGGGATGGTCTTGAGTTAGCTTATGAGGGGACAACTTTTGTCAAAAAGCAACGTATTGCACTACTTATGCGAAAATACGAACTGTTCTCCATGGAACAAAATGAATCGCTTGACAGCATGTCCACTCGCTTCTCCAGTATCATTAATGAATTGAAAAATCTTGGAAAAACTTTTGACTCCGAGGAAATTGCCAGGAAGATCCTTAGAAGTCTATCTAAACGATGGAGACCTAAGGTGACGGTAATTGAGGAATGTAAAGACCTATCTGACCTATCTTATCAAGAGCTACTTGGAACCCTAATGGCTCACGAGATTACTCTTGATGAAGATGAGGCAAATGATAGTAATAGCAAGAAAGTGGCTCTACAAGCCGAATCCAGTGAAAGACATGATTCGGATCTTGAAGATGAAACAGTGTTATTTGCTAGACGTTTTAAGAAAAAATTCTTTAATAAACCACAAGGGAAAACGTTTAACAATAACACTAATAAATCTTACAAAAAGCCAATTGAGTCAAAAGGGTCTCTTTCAAGTCGTGGTTGCTTCAAATGTGGGGATAATGATCACATGATCAAAGATTGCCCCACATGGAAGAAAATCAAAGACAAAAATCAACGAGACAAAACCAAGAAGGAATTCAAGCAAGTGATGATGGCTTATTGCTGGGGAGATCTCGACACAGAGGATGACGAGTCAGAGGAAGAAGAAGTCGCCAACTTGTGTCTAAGCAACGTCAGTCTTGACCTAATTTCTGACAGTGACAATGAAAGCGAATCCGAGATGTGTCTTGTTGGCAACTCAGATTCAGAACCAGATTCAGAAGATGACGAAGAGGTTAGTCATCTTGAACTTAAAAAGCAAGTTAAGAATTTATCTAAGAAGTCTTTAATTAAGTATTTTGAAGAAGCCTTAGATCATTATCATGAGCAGAGTCTAGAATTGAAAGATCTTAAAGAACAAATTCTTGACATTGTTGAGGAAAACCAACTTCTTAAGGCCAAAGCTAAAAAGCTCAAGTCTAAAGTTATGGCAACTTCAGCTATAACTTCAGACAAGACAAATGTTGAGAAAGAAGCTCTTGAGTCTAAAGTTATAGCTAATGAAGCCATAATCTCAGAGTTGAAGCTCAACATTAAGCATCTTCAAGCCAAAGTTATAGCTAATGAAGCTATAACTTTAGAATTGAAGAAAGTCAATGAGCTTTTACAATCTCAAGCTAAGGCAAAGGAAGTTGTTATTCTTGATCATGAGAAAGTAAACTCTTTTCTTTCTCAGCAATTGAAAGATTTGAAGGCTGAATTCTCCCAAGCCAAAAGTCAACACAATGAGGAGAAACTTATCTTGAACAAACGTTTCAATGATTTTCGTGAAAATTTAAAAAAGAACAATCCCTCCAAAGACTCGAATATAGATCATTCGTTGTATGAAAAAGAAATTCAGTCTTTGAAGGAATTGCTCTTACATGCACGAAAAGTTCATGATAAGTGGGAAGGAAGTCAAAAGGTCTTAGACTTCCTTACCGAACAGTCTAACAATAACATGAAGATGGGTCTAGGTCATGAATGCTATAGTCGTAGAGACCATGATAAATGCAAATCCACTCCTTCTGACCGTGATTTCAGAAGAAGGAAGTACGTCAATCTTTCAGAATATCTGATTTGCAATTATTGTGGTCACAACGGTCATGTTAAAGATAATTGTGTTAAATATGTGAACGACAACAAAAATCAAACTGATTTTGTCAAAGAACATGACGTGTCTAGTGTCAATGAGTCTGAATCTGAACCTCAACGTGATGAGGTTAGAAATAATGAGTTTAGATGGTTTTATGACATGGCTTTCGATTACACATCTGTACCTTCAAAATCTAAACCTAATGTGAATCAGAAGCAGTCATTTAAACCTAATGTGCGTCGTAACTATAACAAACCTGTTAATAAACCTAGCAAACCCTATCCTAAGAAGAAAAGAATTGTCAAACAGGTATGGGTTAGGAAGGATCAAATACATAGAGTCACTAACCACAAAGGACCCAACTTAGCGTGGGTACCTAAAAGCTGTATTTGATTCTCTTGCAGATAATAGTGAAAGAAAACAATCTATGGTATCTCGACAGTGGATGTTCGAGACACATGACTGGAAACAAGAATTTATTTCTTTCACTAGAGCCCTTCAACGGTGGCAAGGTCACCTTTGGAGACAACAAGAAGGGCAACATAATCGGTGTAGGTAAGATTGGTATATCTTCTTCACATGCTATTAATAATGTATATCTGGTAGATGGCCTTAAGCATAACTTGCTAAGTATCTCTCAATTATGTGACAAAGGAAATAAAGTCGTTTTTCATTCAAATGTTTGTCGCATCATAATTGAAGGTACTAGTACTGTTATCTTAGAAGGCTTACGTAAACGGAACGTGTATATGATTGATTTAAACAAAGTCACTACAAGTTCCTTTACGTGCATGAAAGTCACTGTGGATGATTCATGCTTGTGGCACAAGAGGTTTGCACACATCAGTCCAACAATTTTAAAGAAACTTAAATCGTGGGATTTAGTTGAGGGTTTACCCTCAATCAAATTCGAACAAGAAAAGATGTGTGACTCATGTGCCCGTTGCAAACAAGTTAGATCTTCATTCAAACCGAAACGAGTAGTAAGTACAGAACGTCCACTTGAGTTGGTACACATGGATTTGTGTGGACCTATGAAAGTTAGAAGCCGCGGTGGATCAAGGTACGTATTCGTCCTAGTCGACGACTACTCCAGGTATGTATGGCCTATCTTTCTATTTACTAAAGATGAAACTTTCGATGAGTTTGTAGTACTAATGAAGCTCGCCCAAAACAAGTATGATAAAAAGTTAGTTTCCATTCGTACGGATCATGGCACCGAATTTGATAATGAAGCTTTTATAGAATATTGTAGGGAGAATGGTGTAGGACATAACTTTTCTGCACCACAAACCCCACAACAAAATGGTGTCGTGGAACGTATGAATAGAACATTAGAGGACATGGCCCGCACTATGCTTTTGTGTAGTGGCCTTCCTAAGAGCTTTTGGGCAGAAGCCATAAGTACTGCATGCTATGTGCACAATAGAGCTATGATTAGACCTATTCTCAAAAAGACTCCCTATGAACTTTTAAGAGGGAGAAAACCCAATATAGCTCACCTTCGTTGCTTCGGGAGTAAATGTTTTGTCCATAATAATGGAAAAAGTAATTTGAGCAAATTTGATCCACGAAGTGACGAAGCTGTGTTTGTTGGTTATTCTAATCATAGTAAAGCTTTTAAAGTTTTTAACAAAAGAACGTTGTGCATAGAAGAAAGTGTTCATGTTGTATTTGATGAAGATAATGTGCCTGAACTAGTTGAACAGAATGAAGAAGAAGACATGAATGATCCAGACTTTCGCCTTTCAAGGGAAGACGAGCCAGTTAATAATGAAGAAGTTATTGAAGGAATCAATGATGAACTTGATAAATCCGCAAATGACCTTGAACAGAGAACTGAGACAATTGTTGATGATACGAATGTCTCTTCTCAAAACAAGGAAAAGGAAACTGAAGTTATAGCTGATGATGCTATAACTTTGAACCAGAACCAAGATGGTGTAACTGAAGTTGTACCAACTTCAGCTATAACCCCAGAGTCCAACTCAGGGGGAACCAATCTTGATTCTGAATCATTTGAGGAAAGTGATAGTTCATCAGATGATGATGAGCATAGGAACTCTAAGAAATGGAAATATAAGAGTTCTCATCCTATGGATAGTATCCTAGGAAGTTTGACTAAAGGAGTTCAAACTAGGCGAACATTAAATAACTTTTGTTCATTCTATTCATTTCTCTCTACCATAGAGCCTACCAATATCAAGGAAGCTCTTGCAGAATCCGACTGGATTGTGGCTATGCAAGAGGAGCTTCAACAGTTCGAACGCAATAAAGTATGGCACCTTGTGCCACGACCTCCTAATCGAACTGTGATTGGTACTCGATGGGTATTTAGAAATAAATTGGATGATTCAGGAGTTATAGTTCGTAACAAGGCTCGATTGGTCGTTCAAGGTTATAATCAACAAGAAGGGATTGATTATGACGAGACATTCGCTCCAGTAGCAAGACTTGAAGCTATTCGCTTGCTCATCGCCTTCGCAGCTCATAAAGGAATGAAATTGTTCCAAATGGACGTTAAGACTGCATTTCTTAACGGTTATTTGGAAGAAGAGGTTTTTGTTGAACAACCTCCTGGATTTTTGAATAGCAAGTTTCAAAACCATGTTTTTAAACTCGATAAAGCTTTATATGGTTTGAAACAAGCGCCTAGGGCTTGGTACGACAGATTGTCAAAATTTTTATTACAAAACAATTTTAAGAGAGGATCTGTCGACAAAACCCTATTTCTAAAATCCGAGGGTTCTGATTTACTTGTTGCTCAAATTTATGTAGACGATATTATTTTTGGTTCTACTAACAATAAATTGTGCAAGTATTTTTCAGATCTTATGACCTCATAATTTGAAATGAGCATGATGGGAGAATTGAAATTCTTCCTAGGACTGCAGATTCAACAAACCAAAGAAGGCATAAAGATTCACCAACAAAAGTATGTCAAGGAGCTAATCAGAAAATTTGGTATGGAGAACGCTCATCCAATGGACACACCTATGGTAACTGACAAAAAGTTGACCTTAGACGAAACTGGATGTTCCCTAGATAGAAAAAGTACCTCTGGATTTGCTACGTTTGTTGGACCTTGCATAATTACTTGGGGCTCAAAGAAGCAAAATTCGGTTGCGTTATCTACTGCAGAAGCCGAATATATCGCTGCAGGACTGGTATGTTCTCAACTACTTTGGTTAAAGCAACAACTATGTGATTATGGTGTTAATGTTGGTTGTATGCCTGTTTTCTGTGATAATACGAGTGCTATTGTTATTTCTAAGAACCCAGCTCAGCATTCTCGTACTAAGCATATAGACATTAGACATCATTTTTTGCGTGACCATGTAGAAAAGGGCAACATTAAACTCGAATTTTGTAGTACTGATGTTCAATGGGCTGACATTTTAACAAAGGCGTTAGCGAGAAGACGTTTTGAGATTTTGCGGTTGGAAATTGGTTTAATCGGTAGCAATTAAATTCATCTTATTTATTTTGTGAACCTGCGTGACTGGCTAGATTAAGACGAGATTATATGACTGTGTCCGCATATTTCATTGCTAGTATATTTGTGTTTAATATAATATATTTTACGTGAGTATCTTGCATATTAAGTGTTTTATGGAAATTGAACTATGAACCACATATTTGCCAAATACCTATCTTATTCACTTTCCAAAATTGAGCCAAATTCTACCCATGTATACCATGTTTGCCGAAATTCTCAAATAAAATTACCCAACCATATCTTTTTATTTACCAAATTCTATCCTTACCATATCCCAACAAATTAACCACCCAAGATTCCTTTTTCTACCCAAATTCAAATTAAAAAAAAAAACACAAAAAAAAAGGGAAAATAGGGGATTGGAGCCGGCATACCATGTGCACAAGTACAAAAACAACACCTACCCCTTACACAATCATAATTACCCTTACACCTATCACTTTTACCACTTCATTACTCAACCAATTTTTTACTACCCCTTCTCCTTCCTCACGACTTTCATACCCAAACAAAACACAAATCACCCAAACCTTCAACCTTCAACAATGGCTTCCACTAGATCAAAACTTTCCAAAAATCCAAACCCAAAAACTCTCAAGCCAAGTATGCCTAAAAATACCTCTTCTCCTCCTACACAACCATCACCCAACCAAAACCAAACCGATTCGGGTGCGGGTCTTGAGGGTACGAAAAGAAGACGGTTAAATAAAGGCAAAGGTAGAGTCCAAGAAGAACCTTCGGTCGAAACAACTGACACGGTACCCGAGGCATGTACACGGGTCACCCTCCGTGATTTTTCGCCTCAAGAAACATCTTCGGGGATTGATAAACTCCGTCTTACAAAAGACGAAAGAAAACTTGTGAACCGGGTTGCTCAATATGGAATACACGGTGGTCAGTATTATCCGAAGGCTTGGTGTGACAAGTATAGGGCTTTGGGATTCTTTTCTGATTTTCTGAATTTCCAAGAATGGGAAACTGTGGCTCAGTTTTCGGGTCCTGTTTATCCAGTTGAGGTAATACAGTTCTTTTCTTCCGTTTCTTTTACTGATGGAGTGTTGAATGCCGTCATTAATGGCCTTTCAGTCTCGATTTCCGTGACGGACTTTTGTACTTTGTTTTTGGTTCCTGATGATGGAATCAAAATCAATCCGAGTACGTCATGGGATGAGCTGACGGACGTGGCTAAGCAGGAAGTTAAGCAGTATTTTGATGTTGGGGCGTCGTTGTCGAGTTGTGTGTTGGCGGGTAGTGTGTCCCCTAAACTGAAATTTCTCTTAAATTTTTTATGGAATACCGTGATTCCGCGACGGGGCGGACGTGACAAAATTGCATGCTATGAGATGTTAGTAGTTAAGCATTGGTTGGAAGGAAACCGGGTTAATTTACCTTCTCTTGTCTTTAATCGTATTTCACAAACCGCTTTCTCCGTGACCGAAGACAAAATTTACTCTACTCTTGATTTGCCGTATGGCATGTGGTTGTCACGGCTCTTCGAGTCGAAGGGAGTTGTTAATGTGCAAAATTATGGGGTCGCCGTCAAAGATGAAATGTGTGATACGTTCTTGAAGTTTATGAAGTTAGATGCTAATGGTCCGGAATTGTTGTTTTTAGTAAAGGGAGGTTCGGTTGGTTTGCAGTCGGGTGTGACTGATTTTTCCGGGATTGAGTCAAAATAGGATATGTTCATTGGTAGTATCATGGAGCGCTTGGATGCGCAGGATAAGAAAATTGAAACGGTATTGGATACGGTTGTTCAAGCCGTAGCAATGGGCTCTTCAAACTCAACCCGTGACCAAGGTGGGTCGGGTGTGAGTCATGAGATGAGGACATGGATGGATGGTGTGGATGATCGCCTTGCTAAGTTGGAACGCAACATTATCGATTGTAAGCAAGAAGCGTATAGGCAAAGGGATAGGATGACATTCTTGGTGAGCCAAGGCGGGTCGTTGGTTAAGAGCGGGACGGATATGCGTGAGGGGATGCGGACCATATACGATGCGACGGAGGCTCTTTCGCTGAAAGTTCGGAACTTTGACGTTTGCCTCACCGCTCAAGCTACTCATGTGTCTTCTTGCCTTGATCGCCTTTCCACTCTTGAGTACCGCACTAGGCCCGGTTATAAAGCACCCTAGCCTCATCCACTTACCCAAAATGCCTTGCTTTTCTATCCTTGGTTGTTTTACTCTTAAAACTACTAATCCTATTCGGCCCATTTTGGCTTATTTTGACATTGTTCTATTCGGCCCAATGGCACTTAACAATATCTTTTGTGGTTTGTAGTTTTAATTAACTTTTGCATTTTAATTTTGCTTGATATATATCGTCTTATATTGCGTATTTTGCATATCTATTTCTTGCCTTGACATGTGTTATTCTAGTCGTTTCATGTCTTTGTTCTTGTCTTTTCAATGATGCCAAGAGGGGGAAGAAATGATATGATTTGAGTCTTTGCTTAAGCTTGCTCCTTGTCAAGACTCGTTATCTCTTAAAGTCTTTCGAGCTATAACTTTGGCTAAGTTGTTTTGTTCTTGCGATCAAAGTTGCTATAACTTTGGAGTGTTTTGTTGAGGGGGAACCATACTTAGTCACATTGTTAAGAAGAACTCTTGAAGAAATCATATGAGACTTGTCATCATCAAAAAGGGGGAATTTGTTGAACCAATTTGATAGTTTTGATAATGAAATGTGTTTACGTGATAATATGTTTTACTCGATATATCATATGCGTGTAATTGTGTGCTTTAGTCTTATTTAGCTAGCAACAATTACGAGAAGAAAGATCAAAGTTAGGCATAACTTTGATAAAGTATGTGAGACAAAGTTATAACAACTTAAGTAATAACTTTGGAAGTGAACATGGAAGTTATAGCTAACCAGGCATAACTTTAAAGAAAATCGCTTCAAACAAGATCTACACAATACTACACAAGACTCGAGATGGAGGGTCTTTGTGATCAAGATGAAGACATGATCCGTATACTGAAGATCTTTGTGAAGATTAGATAGTATAGGTCGTCATTCGGTAACTATTCCATTCGAGAGATTTTATGTTCAAAAGTTATAGCTTTAGTCTATGACTTTGGATGATAAAATATTGATGCATGATTTTGGAAATAAAATGTTGAAATGTTTTCAAAAGTGAAAGAGTATTTTTTATATTTATAAAGTTTTAATAGAGAATATATTTATGAGATTCTATTGGTAGTAATACAACTTATGGGTTGTCATGCTACCTAGGGTTTCTAATATATTCTATCTCAATTTGTTGTTAACCTAATTAGCCCACCTAGTGGTTGAGCCATCTAGGGTTTCGTGAAAACCTAGTTTGTGCCACCTAGGGATTCGTGCTCCTAGGGTTTCGTGAGCTAGGATTCGGCCTCCATAGGTTGTTTCCTTAGTTTACCTAATCTAGGATTCTACTATATCTTTACAACAATATTTTGAGATATAAAGATAAATATATTTCTATAAGATAAACCAAATAATATTTTGAGATAAAGATATTTCTAAAAGATAAGCAAATATTATTTTATGATAAGATAAGTATCTTTATTAAATATTATACTAGGGTTTTAGATCTTCTATGATTCTACTTCTATAAATACTCATTCACATACAAATTGCAAAAGACACGAAATACACATACATTCACACGGCTACATATTTTATTTGTGTTGATTTTCCAAAATCGTTTTAAAGCAAACCTTTGAGCAAATATTTATTATTTTTAGTGTTTGTTTTTAAAAGAGTCGTGCATCAATTATTATCAATCGCTTGAGTGAAATACGTTATTGGATAATAGTACATCATTATAAGCTTACAATTCTTTAACGGGAATCTGTGTGAGTTATATTGTACTTTCTTATTAGCGTAAGATAGTATAGGGTATTTAGCGATACTCATCTGAGTTATAATCATAGTGTTGATTATACGAGTGGGTTGGTAATTTTTGTAATCCGTAGAAAGGTACTAAAAATTATTAATCGAGAATAGTGGACGTAGGTTTCAACGTGTGAAACTGAACCACTTCAAAAATCGTGTGCCTCTCTCTTATCTCTTTACTTTTCGTTATTTCGTTATTCATGCTTACTTTGATTAATTGATGAGTTGATTTTAATTCATAAGATCAAATAATTAATTACATATCATATAAATCGAAAAAGTGGGGCTAGTTTTTAATACTCAATTCACCCCCCCCCCTCTTTCGTATTCGATCAATAGACTCTACAAGAAGTAACAATAAATGATATAAAACTCTATGCTTAAGGTAAGTATCTACGTAAAATAAAGCTACTGATGCGCTAAAACTAAGTGTCATCATAAATTATAGGTTAATATCCCATCAAAGTAAACATAAGCCTACAGATATGCTTAAATAAAGAACAAGTAAATCGCAAATTCATGTTCTCAAGTTAAATTATAAGATGTTAATATCCATCAGACGAATTAGTAATATGGCCGGTAAGACTTGCTTTTAAGGATACGACTGATCAAGGAAAAATTAAAAACGGTACATAATGGATTAAAATAATGGGTTGCCATAATATTCACCGGCAAATAAAATCAATCACTTAACTACTTCAAGAATTCGAATTCTTACTTGGAAATCTTGTCTTACCCGGTTGATCTGATCCTTCCTATCAACTTGCATACGAAATTTGCTCTCAACTGAATGAAAAAAAAAATGAAAAAAATTGATAAATAATTGATTCTTCCTATCATGACATGATGGGAGCAGTTGAAAATTCAAATAATCCAATAACTATTTTTGGCACAATATTTTTAATCTTAGAATATAAGTGTTTACATAGCAGACAAATATGAAATGTCCTATTTTATGAGCCTTATAATTTGACTATAGTGTCTATAATGTAACGACTTTTTTAAGGGTCGGCTATATAAGGTAGTTTGTTTCATTTTGTACAACAATCTTATAAATCGAAATAAGTGTCTATCAATATGAATGTATATAATAACGTGTCATCTCAATGAGTAAGGTCAAAAAATTTTGTTGTTATCAAAGCATAGTTTAGGGTGTTTTTATGTATTTGTGATGTTATTTGTTTGTCAAAATTACAATAGTTTTGATAGTAATATAGATAGGACGTGTTTTTATCAATCTCATTCAATTGTTCTTTGTCTTATTATGTATTTGTGATGTTATTTTTTTGTCTTTATGACGTGACGGATTTTTATAAAGAGGAATAAATTTATTGTTATTTGATTGTTTGTATACTTAGCTAAAACAAAATGTGATGATCATTTGATATTCATGTAGTGAATGATAACTGTGTATTTTAGATGGTAAAAGTTTCAGCTTATATAAAGTAATAAGTGTCATTATTATTCGCAACGGTATTATAAATTGCAATAACTCTCATTTAATATGGAAGGAATTAAAATGGAGAGAAATATAATAATGTTATTTCAGATGTTGTAGTGTTAAATGTTTTAAAAACATAATGCTTAATACAAAACTCGCGTTGTCGACTCGAGATTATTCCTTTATTTCTCGAATTTGACTTAGTACACTTTAGCTAGTTGTTTTTTTTTTACCAATATTGGTGGAATATTGGTGAATTTTATTAGTGATTTATTATTTTGGTCCTTCTCAAAGTATTTTATTGGTTAGATATTTTCCAGTATTATTATGTGTTTACCATTTAAGAAGTTCAATTTCATGTTTACCATTTAAAAGTTTCAAGATTTAACCTTTACTTTACTGTTTACCATTAAATAATAACATTGTATGCGTGAAGATATGGACAACAGATTACTGGGAACAACGAAAACTGGGAAATAGTCTAATATTGAGAATAACCAATTACTTACTAATTTAGATAAAACAAACTTAGCATAAGTCAACATAGAAATTGAAAATGTCTTTTGAATGCAGAAATAAGACAACAGGAATTGAAACTAGTTGCATAAATTAAAAATTTGCTGTTCTCATAGCTTCAGGTTTTTTTACTTCTTCTCTACTTTGACTTTCAGAGGAAATTTGGCTACGGAACACTGATCTGCCAATGTCGATTTTCCTTTGTCTTCACACTTGTCACAATCAATAACCTCTTCAAATGGACGTTTTTGTGGTGTTGTGTAATTGGAAGTACTTGCAGATACTTCATTTTCCCCATGACCAGAATGTTCTTGCTGCATAGTACAATATTTATTTTTAAATTGGGCTAGGAGACAAAAATAAATGTGAATGTTCAGATAGTACTAGTTCATGTATCTTACCTTTGCTGCACTGTATTTTGCTTTCCACCATGCAATTGTTTCAAGATCATTTGTTATACTTAGAGTTGTATAGCAATTTGAGTTTTGTTCTATGTTAAACCTTCTAGTCACTTCTAGTTTGCAAACGAATTGCTTTCCTATGAGTAGTTCCAGCTCTTGTGGTATACCATCCTCAATTCCAGCCTAAAAAGTTGAAAACACATTGTATTAGAATAATTGATCTATTTATTGCAATAATTGGGACTTGCATTTGAATTTTTAAATTTGAAATACAATGATCAGTAGCTGTTTTGCTGATATGGTATTAAAATTATTGTTCAATATTTTTTGCAATAATTGAAAGTTATTTATTTGCCTTTTTCAGATCTGAAATACATTCAACAGCAGTTTTGTTGATGTGGGGTTCAAGTTGTGCCTCAAAGAGCATTAGCTTGACAGAAATTTCTTCATCAGGTATCATGGGAAAATGATATTTTCAAAATCGTCATCAGTTATGTGATACCTAACCTGGAACCTATTAAACAAATGATTTACGGTAAGAATGAAGGAACATTGAAAAACAGTGTGTAATTTTATAAGTAAAGAAGTGCATCTAATATTATAAAAAACAAACCTAGGCACATCGTCTATCATAGGTTCTTTGCTTCCCTTGCATGTGACAACCCTCGCGAATGCGGAAATAATAAACAAACAAGCATGTGAATTATATTGCGGAAATAGGTAGTTTTTAAAAACTTTTATACATGCAAGTTAAATAAAACGAGGAGTGTCAAAATATTACAACTAAGGGCGGAAAATAACAAAGAGACGGAGTCTCTCAAAATGTTAACAAAGAACAAGTGTTTAGCAAATAAGCTAAAATCGTCTAGAGGTTAATCTTCCAGGGACAACGCCCGCTAGCTCACACCCGAACCCCAAAATATCATATCCAAAAAGTCAATCCATGCAAGCAACCTGTTCATTCATGAAAAACATGAACGCCACAGTCAGTGGGGAGTAACTCCGGGTTCTCCCAGCCATATCACATCAAACGTACATAGAAGGAAATACGAAAGTAAAGCATGCATATATAGGTATACATGTGAGATACGATAAGAATAGATATGCAATTCTATAGATAATGATAAGATCATGTGGAAATCAAATCCAAAACCATCATGTTATTCAAAGACTCGGGGAAGACACTCTTAGGCAACCGAATACGCTCACTAGGGCTTGCATCTCACCGTCAGCGGTATAAGATTGATAAGATTGAGACTCGACAGACAAACCAAGTCAAGTCATGCGATGACCACATTAAATCCAACATATTATCATCCATTCACGAACCAAGACATTGACGGTGTCCAATCATGCAATGACCATGAACAATATCATGAAATCACGCATTCAAAGACGACACAAGACGACATCTCTCACGGTAAATGAAACGCACTAGCATCGTGTACATGGCAAGTATAAAATGGCATCCACGGCAAGATTAAAATCCACGGGATCACATTTCCCTGAACTCATACGCGATGCTTACATTTCGCCTATGTAGACTAATTTCCTCCTGGTAGGAACGATATAAGGCTCCTAATCTAAACCTGGCCAGATTCTCGGAATCACATTTTCCGATTTGACATGCGATGACGTTTCGCATCCAAGACTCGGTCTTACAAAGACGCCGAGTACCCCAAATTCGGTAGATCAATTCACGAAAGAGGCGGAAAAGAGCTCAAGCCTCATAACAAGCGGTACGCTACATGCAAATAACACCACCTCGCAAGTACACAACATTTGACGGCCGGGTCGATCAACGCATAGCGTTCAACTCCCAACAACGTCGTCGTATGCCCACTAACACATGCATTTAAGCAGTAGGATACCTCTCCGTTCCGACATTCCAGCCTTACGAACGGGAAGGTAGCCAAGGGAATGAGAATACAAAGCACAAGACAAAAGAGTGCTCAAACCGACTCATTTGTAAAAACCGACTCAAAGTGGAAACATATCGAAAACCGTCACAAACATGTGATACAAGCGAAGGAAATATCATATACCCAAAAATGAATCAATACATGATACCCAAGCATTAGACCAAGTTTAAGAAGCATAATAACTAAGAAACATAGATAACTTTCCAAAACAACAAGTTTGGAAACTAACTTAAACAAGGGTTCACTTCAAACTGTCATAACTAGAGTTCTAGATATGGGAATGCAGAAATTCCAAGTCGAGGTGATAGCTTATCCTCTTACGGTTCCAACGAATGGTCACAAGCCCAAAACAAGCAAGTAACGAAGGAGATATGAGCATTCTACCAAAAAGGGTCGGTGCTGTGAATTTGCACGAGTCCACCCGAGAACAACAACACCATTTTCTATCATTTCCAATTTTCATAATTCACTTCTATCAACTATCAATAATCAATATTCATCATCAACAATCATCAACTAACAACATCATCATCAAAATCATCATTTCTTCTAAAAATTGGATTTCTAAATACGATTTCTAGCATATAAACATGTAAAACACGTAAATGATACCGAGTAACCCTTCACCGTTACCTTTACGCGTCTTTAAACGGTTACTAAGCTTTCCTAGTCTCCACCTACAAACACTTAGATAATAAAAGAGGAATATCATCCATCTTGAGAAAGACGGATAATTTAAAAAGCGAGAAAGACGGTAATTTTATTACCAATACGGATAGAGGAAGCTAAGAGGGGAAGAATAAGACGAACTTACGTGAATTCCGTCAAAGAACGAATGCTCTAGGATGATTCGAAGATCGAAAAAGCTATGGAGGCAAGGGTTTGATATTTGCTTAAGGAAGAGTAAGGGTTTGTGTTTGTGGTGAATGAAAAAGATTAAGGGAGTATGAGATATTTAAGTGGGAAAGTCAATAAAAGTCAAAGTCGGCTTAAAAGTCAAGAAAATTCAAAGACGACTTAAAATTCAAGAAAAGTCAAAGACGACTTAAAATTCAAGAAAAGTCAAAGACGACTTAAAATTCAAGAAAAGTCAAACTCGACTCAAAAGTCAAGAAAAGTCAAAGACTCAAAAGTCAAGAAAAGTCAAACTCGACTCAAAAGTCAAGAAAAGTCAAACTCGACTCAAAAGTCAAGAAAAGTCAAACCCCCTTAAGACGGGATTTTCATGGAATCTCGCAGAAATTCCAAATACGAACTCGGAAATTCTAAATTCGACTCGAAACATAAAAATCTTAATTAAAACATAAAATTACTGAAAAGATTTCGTAAAATATTTCTACTAGAAAAATAGGGTACATTTCCGGGTGTTACAATCACCCCTCCTTTTAAAAAGTTTCGTCCTCGAAACTTGAGAGTAGAAAACAAAAGTATCAAGGACAAGAATCGGTTTACAAAATCAACACGAAAGCTTTTACAAGGGAAAACATTTATGAAATGATGTTCTTCTCGAAACGGTTTAAGGAAATTTTTCATAAGTGAGAAACTTTATTTACGAATCACAAGGGTGCCCGTCTTGAACGAGAACTCTAGCTATCAAAATTTAAATCAATGCCGAAATAGTGAAATCAAAATAAGTGTTAGTAAGTGCAGGACTAGTCACCAGACGTCTCCAATAACAAGTCCAAACATCCAACCAAACACAAAATCCAAATATAAAAGCAACATAAATCTATTTTCTCCAAAAACAAGGTACAAAATATATCCTTGGACTTCTTTGAAAAGTTAATTTAGAAACACAATATGTAAATTCGAAAGTTTTCTCAAAGATAAAATCAAAATAACACGACATTACACATACATAGAGCGACTCGAACATAAAGTTCACAAATCACGATAACAAAATATATACAAAACACGCAAAAACGAAACAAATCAAACTCTTAGGGATATGAAGAATCATGATGAAGTCGGCACGAAGATCTACAAGAATTCAACATCACTAACTCTACTAATAAACCAAATCCTCAAGAGAATGCAATTTACCCAATTTGCAACTCATCATTTTCAATCATCAGAATTTCTACAAAAATATTCCATAATCACGAAACTTTGAGTAAAAAATCCCAATTATTCGAATCCAACTAGCATCTACTAAGGTTCATCGGCACGGTAGACTCCACAACTAACAACTCACATGAAAGATTCATTACGTACTCTAATCTTCTTAGCTTCATCAAAACTCTTATTAGAAACCACCACAAAATGCTTATATCTAGGGAAACAAAACCGCTAACAACCACAAGGTAAAAGAGACTTACTATGAAATCCTTTGATCCAATTTATTCCAAAACTCATTACCCTAAAACTATTAACAATGAACCTTCTCATCTTCAAAAGTTGAATCACAAAACCTCAAAAGAGATTAGTCACACAATCTCACTTCACTTAACTTTTGCCAATCATAGGGCAAAGCGACCATAAATCAATTTATTTAGATCTTTCAAACTCTCAATACATCGGTTTTCGCTTATGACAATATTCCTCAAGTTTGGTCATCCAATCCAAATTCCACAAGGTAATTATTCCCGTTAGGGTCCAACATTTAAAGACAACAAATTCCCAAGTAACATTTAAAGAAATCACTAAAATTCTTAACCACGACAACCAACTATCATTATGATCATTTCGATCCTCAAAACGATATTGCAACATTAAGCTTTCATAGTCTAAAACCACTAGGAGAGTTTCATCCTAAGTTCATCCTCAAATCTTTATAATCATCTAAACATGAAACTAGTTTAATAGGACGGTTAGGTACCATATTCGAAACTTCTTCAAAACACACCTACTAACCTTACGTTAGATAATAAGAAAAACTACCTCTCAAAAGAGTAGGGACAAAAGAACATGATACAAGGAACATTAGGAAGCGTCACTAAAGACTACGATAAGATGAAAAGGCGAAGGCGAAAAAGGAAAACGAGGTTGAGGAGGAGACAAAACAGATAGTAGAGTTATGAAGATATCTAAGTAAGAAAGAAGGTACGAGCTTGCGATTTCTTAAAGATCAATCTTGACAAAAACATTCAAGAATGGAAATGAAAAGGAATGATGGCACAAGTAAGGGTTTAAGATTTAATCCACAAAGTTTCTCCTTTCAGACTTAGGGTGATAGTAAAGCAACTTATCCCAAACAAAGGTCTCTTACAAGGGACCATCGTACCCCGTACAATCATCAAAGTAAGGTACACCTAGATTTGATAAATCGATTCCAACCCAATTCATCCATCCTTTCATATCACACGGATTCCCACTTGCGGAATTGTAACTCAAGTATAATAACATTCCTTTAGCTCAAATATTCAACACAACCTCAAAGGTTTCTTTAATTGAAGGACTAACAAATACTCTCTTATACTCGGTCATTTTCAAGTCTATAGCCCACGAGTTCATTATTATAAAAGTACAACATCAAGCCAAACATCATCATTAACATCCCAAGGTATTTCCATCATAGATCACATCATCGAACCTCGCTCATATCTATAATCCTCAAGTAATATGGTTCAACTTACAACGAAACCTTACTACTTCAAACGAGTCTTCGATGCCATAAGATAAGATCATACCTTTAAATCCAAGAACTATAGCCAAATTCTTTTCCACCAAGCCTATACTCACAAACACACAATAGGAAGCCATGCACAAGAAGTCGCTTAACCTCAAAAGTATTTCGCACCTCAAGATATCATTTAAAGCTTCTCATTTACACCACTTAGACATATCATAAGTATGGTCTTCACAACAATACTACACTTTTAAGTCCAAAAGATTAAATTATTAATGAGTTAAGAAATCCTAGCCAACTCATTCAACTTACACCATCGAATATCATGAACTATTTACATACAAGTCATGACAAACATTTATACACTAAAATCATCAAACATATTTTACCATACTTTCCTCAAGGATACCAACTCTCACCACCATAGGATGAAATTAGATCTATACCATTTTCCTCAAATCACAAATTCAATCTAACAAACACTAATAGTCCACAAAGTCTAAAATTCTTCCAACCAAGTACAATATGCCACAAACAAAAGGGTATGGCATCCACAAAAATGTTACAAGAGGAAGGTAAGGATACCAATGGTAAAATGGAGGAATTATCAAGAGTAATTTCCAAGAGGCAAACAAGTTGGAAGAGAAAGAAGCACCAAGATAGAAGGAAGAGAGCATAAGACAAAAAGGACGAGAGAATTCATAGATGAGGAAGAAATACACTTCAATTAGGCTTGTAAATCTTCAAATCCTTGGTAGAGGATACTTCTTCTAGGTAATACAATGATCCACCTTAAGACGGTAGATACAAACAAACAAAACACCACTCAACACAATCAACAAACGAGTTAGAACCTAACAAACATCAAGCACACCAAAGACTACCAACTTAGGTCCTTAAGTCTACCCATCTCTCATTGATTATTTCAAGGTCAAGTAATTTAAGTTTAGGGTTCACGTGTGTGCGTCGGGAGCGATAAAGCTCTGATACCAACTGTGACAACCCTCTCGAATGCGGAAATATAAAACATACAAGCATGTGAATTATATAGCGGAAAATACGGTATTTTAAAAACCTTTATACATGCAAGATAGAAAAATACGAGGAGTGTCAAAATATTACAAACTAAATAAAAATACCACAAGAGACGTAGTCTCTCAAAGTGTTAACAAAAGACAAAGTAATTAGCAACTAGCTAAACAACGTCTATAGGTGTTTCATCCAGGGACAACGCCCGCTAGCTCACACCCGAACCCAAAATACCACAAGCAAAAAGCCATCCAATCAAGCAACCTGTTCATCCATGAAAAACATGAACGGCACAGTCAGTGGGGAGTAACTCCGGGTTCTCCCAGCCATATCACCTTTAACGTACATATAAGGAAATACAAAAGTAAAGCATGCATATATAGATATACATGTGAGATACTATAAGAATAGATAGGCAATTCTATAGATAATGATAAGATCATGTGGAAATCAAATCCGTAACCATCATGTTATTCAAGGACTCGGGGAAGACACTCTTAGGCAATCGAATACGCTCACTAGGGCTTGCATCTCACCGTTAGCGGTATAAGATTGATAAGATTGAGACTCGACAGACAAACCAGTCAAGTCATGCGATGATCACATAATATCCAACATATTATCATCCATTCACGAACCAAGACATGACGGTATCCAATCATGCAATGACCATGAACAATATCATGAAATCAACGCATTCAAAGAAACGACACAAGACGCATCTCTCACGGTAAATGAAACGCACTAGCACCGTGTACATGGCAAGTATGATTAACAGGCATCCACGGGATAAACATTTCCCTGAAATCATACACGATCAACATTTCGTATATGTAGACTAATTTTCCTCCTGGTAGAACGACGATATAAATACCCGGTCCTAGTCTAAATCTGGCCAGAATCCCGAAATCACATTTTCCTGTTCGACATGCGATAAACGTTTCGCATCCAAGACTCGGTCTTACACTAGACGCCGAGTACCCCTACCCCCCCAAAGTTCGTTAGATCAATTCACCGAAAGAGGCGGAAAAAGACACAAGCCGCTCAATAACAAACGTACGCTACGTGTAATAACACCACCTCCGCAAGATACACAACATTTGACGGCCGGGTCGATCAACGCATAGCGTTCAACTCCCAACAACGTCGTCGTATGCCCACTACACATGCAATTAAGCAGTAGGATACCTCTCCGTTCCGACATTCCAGCCTTACGAACGGAAAGGTAGCCAAGGGAATGAGAATACAAAGCACAAGACCAAATAGTGCTCAAACCGACTCATTTGTAAAAACCGACACAAAGTGGGAACATATCGAAAACCGTCACGAAACATGTGATACAAGCGAATAAAATATCATATTTCCAAAATATCAATATTATAAGTCACTACGTAAAATTATACGATAGACGGATCATGCGAACTATTATAAATCACGAGTTTTAAAAGTCAAAGGAAAACAACACAGCCGTGTTCCAGGCCGGGCAAGTGACCGGTGGCCGGTGGGCCGGCTCAGAACACATGCAAAATCCCAAAAACAGAGAAAAGGGGTCTGGGCCGGTCAGTGGACCGGCGGCCGGTCGATCGGCACAGAACATCACACCAAAATCAAAACTTCACTACTGATGTGTTCCAGGCCGGTGGTTTGACCGGCAGCCGGTGGGCCGGCCTGGAGCACCTCTTCATGCAAAAACCAAGTTTCCAAATGAGTTACTGGAGTGTTCTCAGCCGGTGGTCAGACCGGCGGCCGGTCGACCGGCTGGGAACACCCCTTCATCCGAGGGCTTCCAAAGCTTAACCAATTCAATCCAAAACTTATATATACTTCTAATAATCATCAACAATCAATATATATCATCAATATTGATCATATAACATCATTTACTAATCATAGCATGGTTTCTGATCTTCCTAATCGTAATCTAATACGATTTTCTAGCATATAAACATGTAAAACACGTAAGTGATACCGAGTAACCCTTCACCGATACCTTTATGCGTCTTCCCTACTCGTCAAGCTCCTCTTCAATAAGGTAATAGTCTTTGTCGGGATCTTGGAGGTCGCCACCTACAAATAGATCGTAACAAGATGAATAAAGTTCATCTTGAGAAAGACGGAATGCTTAAAAAGCGAGAAAGACGATAATTTTATTATCAATACGGATAGAGGAAGGTACGGGAGGAAGAATAAGACGAACTTACGTAAATTCTATCAAGTAACGAAGAAGATACGACAAATCTAAAATCGAATTCAAAGAGGGAAAATGAGATTTCTTAGAGAGGAAGAAAAGTGTGTTTGATTTTGTGTTGAATGAGATTTTAGGTTAAGGAGTATGAGTTGTGTGAGTTATGAAGGAAAAAGTCAAAGACGGTTTCAAAGTCAAGAAAGTCAAACCCGACTCAAAAGTCAAGAAAAGTCAAACTCGACTTAAGACGGGATTTTCATGAAATCTCGCAGAAATTCCAAATATGAACTCGGAAATTCTAAATTCGACTCGGAACTTAAAATTATAAATTAAAACTTAAAATTACTGAAAAGATTTCGTAAAATATTTCTACTAGAAAAATAGGGTACATTTCCGGGTGTTACAATCACCCCACCTTTTAAAAAGTTTCGCCCTCGAAACTTGAGGAAAATAAAAATTACCTTACTCGAAAAGACTCGGATATTTACTACGCATAGAAGTTTCGGTTTCCCAAGTCTCTTCTTCAACATTAGCACTTCTCCACAAGATTTTCACCAAAGGAACTACTTTACTTCTCAACTTTCTATCCTTACGATCTAGGATACGAATCGGTTTTTCTTCAAATGATAAATTCGGTTCAAGCTCGGGTAATTCAACTTGAAAGACATGGCTTGGATCACTTACATACTTTCTCAATTGAGAAACATGGAAAACATCATGAACCTTAGCCAAATTCGGCGGCAAATCCAACTTATAAGCAACGGCACCAATCTTTTCTACAATATCAAAGGGTCCAATGTATTTCGGGCTCAATTTACCCTTAACACCAAACCGTTTAACACCCTTCATAGGAGACACCTTCAAGAACACTTTATCACCAACATCAAACTCTAAAGGCCTTCTTCGGATATCGGCATAAGACTTTTGACGGTCTTGAGCGGCTTTCATTCTATCACGAATGACCTTCACATTATCCATGGTTTCAACAAGAACATCGGGGGCCTAAATAACGATGGTCACTCAGATTGATTCCAACACATAGGACTCCGAAATTCCTCAATAAAGAGCTTCATATGGAGCATCTTGATAGATGCATGATAGCTATTGTTGTAAGAAAACTCCACCAACGGTAAACTCTTTTCCCAACTAGACTGAAAGTCAAGAGCACAAGCCCTAAGCAACTCTTCTAAAGTCTGAATAGTCCTCTCAGTCTGACCATCCGTAGCGGCATGAAAAGCAGTACTCATCAACAACTTACTACCCATGGCCTCTTGTAAAGCTTTCCAAAATCTAGAACAGAATCTCGGATCTCGGTCGGATATAATCTCCAAAGGAACACCATGGTATCTAACAATTTCATCAACATAAGCCTTTGCTAAACGATCCAAATTCCAAGTTTCTTTGATCGGAATAAACCTAGCACACTTGGTCAATCGATCAACAACAACCCAAACGACATCTTTACCTCCAACGGTCCTCGGCAAAGCCATAACAAAATCCATAGAAATAGATTCCCACTTCCATAGCGGAATATCCAACGGTTGTAGCAATCCACCCGGTCTCTTGTGTTCAATCTTCACTTGTTGGCAAGTCAAACATCTTCCAACATATGACACAACATCACCCTTCAAGTTCGGCCACCAAAACTGCAGCTTAAAATCTTTGTACATCTTATCACCACCGGGGTGAATAGAATAA
>JAIUZE010071980.1:0-35444 GCA_022085475.1 Heliosperma pusillum | reverse complement strand
CTTTTCTTGACTTTTGAGCCGTCTTTGACTTTCGTTGACTTTTCCGACTCACCCTTTACTTATACTCCCTCCTAACCTTAACCTAATTCATTCTAACACAAACACAAAACATTTCTTCTTCCTTAAGAAAACCATCAAAACCTTGCCTCCATGTTTGATCCGTCTTAGATTTGTCGCTACTCCTTCGTTACTCGCTCAAATTCACTTAAGTTCGTCTTATTCTTCCCCTCTTAACTTTCTCTATCCGTATTGGTAATAAAATTACCGTCTTTCTCGCATTTTAAAATTATCCGTCTTTCTCAAGGTGAATGATATTCATCTTTTATTATCTAATTGTATGTAGGTGAAGACTAGGAAGGTTTAGAAACCGTTTAAAGACGCGAAAAGGTAACGGTGAAGGGTTACTCGATATCATTTACGTGTTTTATGTGATTTCTAGGATAGAAACCGTATTTAGATTATGGTTAGTATACTTAGGACTTGTGTTGTTGTTGTTGGTTGTTGTTAGTTGTTAATTGATATGATAATTGATGAATTGTGATGATAGATGATACTTGTGTTATGCCTTAAGTGAAATTGTGGAGATTGTGTGACTCATACCTGTCCGAATAGGACGCAGGCTGCGTCGTGGTGACGCAGGCTGCGTCGTTCTCGTTCGTTACTTGCTTGTTTTGGGCGTGTGACATCTCGTTGGAACCGTAAGAGGATAAGCTATCACCTCCATTTGGAATTTCTGCATTTGCATGTCTAGAACTCCAGTTATGACCGTTTGAAGTGGACCCTTGTTTTCGTTGGTTTCCAAACAACATTGTTTTGGAGAGGTGATCTATGTTTTTATTGATTATGCTTCATAAACTTGTTGTAATGCTTATGTATCATGTATTGACTCATGTTTATCATATTTAAACTTATATGATTCCCTATTCACATGTTTTGTGACGGTTCTTGGTATGTTCCCACTTTGAGTCGGTTTTTATAGATGATACGGTTTGAGCACTATTTTGTCTTGTGCTTTGTACTCTCATTCCCTTGGCTACCTTCCCGTTCGTAAGGCTGGAATGTCGGAACGGAGAGGTATCCTACGGCTTAAATGCATGTGTTAGTGGGCATACGACGACGTTGTTGGGAGTTGAACGCTATGCGTTGATCGACCCGGCCGTCAAATGTTGTGTACTTGCGAGGTGGTGTTATTTGCATGTAGCGTACCGCTTGTTATGAGGCTTGAGCTCTTTTCCGCCTCTTTCGTGAATGTCGACCGAATTTGGGGTACTCGGCGTCTATGATTGACCGAGTCTTGAATGCGAAACGTTTATCGCATGTCGAATCGGAACACGTTATTCCGAGAGTCTGGCCAGGTTTAGACTAGGACCGTATTATTATCGTCGTCCTACCGGAGGAAATTAGTGCACATAGGCGAAATGTAAGCATCGCGTATGAGTTCAGGGAAATGCTTTATCCCGTGGATGCCTTTTAATCATACTTGCCATGTACCCGATGCTAGTGCGTTTCATTTACCGTGAGAGTTGTCGTCTTGTGTCGTCTTTGAATGCGTGATTTCATGATATTGTTCATGGTCATTGCATGATTGGACACCGTCTATGTCTTGGTTCGTGAATGGATGATAATATGTTGGATTTGTTGTGATCATCGCATGTACTTGACTTGTTTGTTTGTCGAGTCTCAATCTTATCACACTTATACCGCTAACGGTGAGATGCAAGCCCTAGTGAGCGTATTCGGTTGCCTAAGAGTGTCTTCCCCGAGTCTTTGAATAACATGATGGATTCGGATTGTATTCCATATGCTCTTATCATTATATATTGAATTGCCTATCTATCCTTATCGTATTTCACATGTATATCTATATATGCATGCTTCTACTTTTGTATTTCCTTTTATGTACGTTTAATGTGATATGGCTGGGAGAACCCGGAGTTACTCCCCACTGACTGTGGCGTTCATGTTTTTCATGGATGAACAGGTTGCTTGATTGGATGGCTTTTTGCTTGTGGTATTTTGGGTTCGGGTGTGAGCTTGCGGGCGTTGTCCCTGGATGAAACACCTCTAGACGTTGTTTAGCTAGTTGCTAATTACTTTGTCTTTTGTTAACACTTTGAGAGACTACGTCTCTTGTGGTATTTTTATTTAGTTTGTAATATTTTGACACTCCTCGTATTTTTCTATCTTGCATGTATAAAGGTTTTTAAAATACCGTATTTTCCGCTTTGCAATTTACATGCTTGTATGTTTTATATTTCCGCATTCGCGAGGGTTGTCACACATCCTCATAAGCTTGCAAAATTAACTTAGGATAGTTAAGATCTACGAACCCACAGGTGAATATAAAATATACAACCTCTTATAGAATCGTATTCAAGAAGGTGGTCCTTGAGGTCCAATTGACATCATACTATTATGATATGCTGTAATCCCTAAGTATATTCGAATGGATCGAAGAATTAAGGTTAGTGCAAAAACTCTTTGCGTACCCATTTATCTTTGAAAACATTGTAATGTTTATCCATGCAAATTTCGATCTTTAAAAATCAATTTACATTGAAGAGGTCGTACTTCTTCAAGTAAAATTTATCAGGTCACATACCTGACCATCATGCATGAAGTCCATTACAAATCGTATGATTCTAAGCCATAGCAAGAAGTTGGGACTAAAAAAAGTCTTTTATAAGTCACATATTAGAATTCATCACTATTAAGGAGTGATAAAATTCCACCTGGCCTCCTAGGTTCCGAAGAAACAACTACTGAAGAAGCAATGAGGAAACTTTTTACGGACCATATGCTCTGTTTGTGGCTCTTGAAACATTTTCTCCCACTCTGTCTTATCAAGAAATAATCGTATTTTTATTGAAAGACAACATTACGAGTCACAAACGCTTTGTTCTCGTGGTCAATGTGGGATTATTGAGCACTTGTTTCATTCAAATAACTTATAAATTAGGTACGCTACCTACCCATATCGTATATGGAATGAAATCAGACTGTTTAAATGTGTTTTAATATGGTGGGAAAAGAAATAGCAGACAAAAATATTAAGATCCCAAGGTTCGTCAAATGGCTCATTTTGACTTGACAAAGACAAAACCATATCGTATAAGGTTCTGTTTCTCTATTCAACAACACCTTATCTAATAATGTGTGTTAGAGAAGTTAACTTGTGAAACCATTTCACAATACTTTTGGTGAAAATCAAAGTCAATACTTAGATATTTATAATTACGATTTAGTCGTAAGTCCTTGTCTAATACTCTTGGTGATTAACTACTTCACATTGAAGCTCTTTGAACTTTTCAAAGATTTCTCATAGTACCTCATTAAGTAGAATCAAATATAGTATCTACCCCTTATTTGTCATAACCATCTCTGATTGTATTTGTTATTGGACCACGCATATTCTAATGAAATAGGGCTAATAACTCACTAGCTCGATTTCTTTTTAAATAAAAAGGGCACGAATCATCTTGCCTTGAATACAAGATTCGCACGCACCATAAGATTCAAAATCAGATGGTTTAGGGATAGTTGTCAATACTAGCCTCTTAATGTGCTACACAATCCAGAATTAAGATTAGATTAAGGTCACCAATTTTGAGCCTTTTTTCAATCTATATGACAAGTAATTTCTAATTTAGGTCAAGAATATAGTTACCTTTGATTGGTATGGGATATCCATTGACCAAGTATAGGCATAAATAGATACAACGTTTGTTCTATTCACAAAAGTGAAACACTTGTGTCGTACACTAAAGTAAATACTATATTCTGTGGGGTTGTTTGGTTACCCACTAATTAACATGGGAACTTAAATTCATGTGAATTATAAAATGTGCATATTGTTTGGTTACCTCAATTCACATGAATTGGAAGTTCCCATGAATTCCAATTCCTCCATAATGGAGGAAGTGGCTTACCTAGGTCCCCCTAGGTAAGTTGAAATGCCTACATGAATTACACTTCCTCTATGACAACCAAACACTATTTACTAATTCACATGAATTCTAAAATCATGTGTTTTATGACTTCCTAGACAATACAAATTCCCACATGCAACCAAACGACCCCTTTATTTAAAGGTCATGTACATAATAACGTTTATTAAAGTATACCTCTAAATCCAAAACTAGATTGATCACATTATAACTTTTATATATTTCTATAGAAATAAAACTACAATAGTTATATTTCCCTTGTAGGTCGACATTTAATCATGGTTAGTCGTCGCACGAATCATTATTATATGCATTGAATACATTGATGAAAACCATAATAGGTATCTAATACCCAAAAATTGCATTTAGCAAAATAAATGTCGATCATATAGATATTGTGGGTGAAAATAATACACCCAATTTCTAACTCTTTAGAAAACTTGGGGCAGATTCTTTTCTTGTGTCATACACTGTAAAATAGAATCGTCAAAAGTTGGGTTCGACACCTTGCTTGGGTTTTGACTTTACTATTCAAAATAGTCTTGCCTTTTTCCTTTGCCTTGTGCCAAACTCGTGCCAACCTACTCTTGAACCTCGTCTTAACAATTAAGAATATTAACATCATTCTTAGTGCTCCCACTCACTTTCATGAATCTCTACTTAGACAAGTATATTAGAATTATTGTGAAGTCTATTCTTCATTTCATTCATGGTTTTACCTTCAAAAGGATAAACCTTTCATGAAGTGACTACGGTATTTGGTTATTAACGATTTTAAATAAATCGATTAACCTAGTCTTCCCAACTGATTTGGCCTCTTTTGAGGTAAGCCTCGATAAGGAGAATAATGACGACATACCAAAATACAAATATTTTCTTTGGAGCAAAAATTGATTGTACCATTGTTATAAGAAGACGTCACTAAAAATCAAAACGTTTTTGACTAAGTGTGACTTATTCATTTACTCGTCATAAGAGACATTTGCAATGGTGAATATGAGGATCAAAAGATAAAATTCATTTTGTCTTTAGCTACGGTGGTTTAAACGGAGATCGCAATCAAAATGCTACCGTATAAAATAATGGAAAATCCTTTCCACGATTGAACGGATTTCATAGAATGATAAAATATTTGTCATTTGCGCGTATAAAATAAATATCAACTATATCACCGGAAAATAAACATTCATTGCTTAAATATAATTTACTTGTAAAACAATTTTAACAAGTCACTCATATAATGACCGCTCACGAAATTATATAAGTGATTCCAAGACCCATATTTAGACAAAAATAGTCATCGCATGCTACCTTTATCTAAAAATGGTAAGTCAATACTTGACTAATTCTACACTTAGAACTCTTGGTTGACGGAGTTCTGTTAAATCCATCTCCTAGTCCCAAGATAACGCTTATCTCGTTGAGTCCAATCCAATTTTGGCTTGTGATCGCATCACCCTACTTACCCGAGGTAAAAAGGGACCCACGAGCGTGGTAGCCCTAATGAACACGGGGTTCATAGGTGTTACTAATTGTAAGGCTAAATCTCAATTTTTTAAGTTATGTGAGAGGTCTTGTCAATTTTGTTATTAATTCCCTATAAGCGAACTAAGTCGGTGAATTGAATAACTTTGAATTGACAATCGAGAAATAAAGATGCATGTTGGCGATTTTGGCATGAGCGGAAAAATAAAGCAAGCAAATAATAAATCCTAGTATGGCCACCTAGCTAATCTAATTAACTAGAAGATTACAAAATCGGAAACCAACTCCTTGGCCCCTTGCCTCTTCATGGCACCGTCTTTTGGAACACCAACTTCGGGAATCTTCGTCTTTTATAATAATTAATTACAAAAAGATACAAATAAAATTCCTATTATACATTTGATCTAAAAATGAAATTAAATTATTACAAACGGCGATACGAGATCGCAAATAAAATTACAACCGAATCGGTATTCCCTTACATTACGGGTAATACCGATTAAAATAATCTAGGCCATACTAGGTACAACTTGCATTAAAAATTAAATAAATGACATTCATTCATTCAAAAATAACAACATAAATAAAATGCTGTAAAAATCATGCCAAAATCGCCCTTGATAACTTATCATGCTCATTCTAGCTCGGTTTTATGGATTTTATCGATTTTTAACCATTAAAAATCAATAATCAACACTTAAATCGTATTTAAGCTCAAACTAATTATCTAAACTGATTTAGAACTCAAAATTAGTTCCCACTAACGTTTTTTTGTATTTAATTAGTTCGAATTGATCGTATTTGCTAAATATAGAGGTTTAATCATAACATTTATGAAATAAACCCAAAATAAAATATAAAACTCATAAAAATTTGAAACCAAAAAATTTAGTACATTCTGGAACATTTCCAGGAACTATAAAAAACAGAAAAATTTGCCCAAAAAATTTGAATAAATTTTATGAACAAATAACATAGTATTCAACGGTTTTATCAAATAAAAACCATTAAATATAGTAAAATAGTGAAACAAATTATAAAATTTCACCAAGATGATATAAATCAGATTATAAAATGTACCAAAAATTTTCAAGACCATAAAAAGACGTTTCAAGTTTATGATCATAATAATCTCACTTTATTGACTTTTATCTTATAAAAATCAATCATCATGCAAAACTTAATTACAAGTCACGAAATTTTAAATAAAGTATGTACAACATGCATGTGAGAGCATATCAAAATTTCATGGTCAGAATCAACATGCAACTATTTTTAGTTAACTTTTAACATAAAATATGCATATTAACATGATTTAAAGGCCATAAATAAAAATAAATAGCAAACTAATCCCTAAAATCACCAAATTTGACCACAACCATTTTGAGGTCAGTAGGTATGCATGCAAATCAAAAATTTTGTGCAAACCAATTTTTAACACAAATTTTCAATTTTACCCAAGTTATCATATAACTCGATTTTAATGCTTAAAATCGACATACATGTAACAATTGAGCTCTGATACCACATGAAAGTCCTAGACCTCTAATTAGATTCCTCTAATTAGTTCATTAAATTTAATTAACTTAATGATTTAGGATCTAGTTATCATACATGCAAATATAAAAGCATAAATATAAAGATAAGATGAATTTCCTTACAATGGAAATTTTCGGTCCAATATGGGCACAATAAGAACTCCTTCTTATTGTTCTTGAGCATGTAATTAAGTGGATGATCCTCCATAAAGCAACCTCCAAAGTAGAAGGTCTCCTTCTTGTTGCACCCAAGATTAGACCCAAATAATCTTACCTTATTATTAACTAGATAATAAGTAAGATAAATACTACTAATATTATTGTATTACTACACTAGTAATATGGTAGAGAATATTAGTTTGCATGTGTGTTTTAGAGAGAAGTTGAGGATTTTAGAGAGATGTGAGAATAAAACACCAAAATGAAGTGAACCAAAAAGAATAACAATTGCCCTTATGAAGGCTCTTTGGCCGGCACCTATATGCCCCATGTGGCCTCTATTTTTGATAATTTCTTCTCATGCAAATATGTAGAGTGCAAGTATGGTATTGATGATTAGAGTTATCATGTAATGTCACAATCACCAAGTGAATTGTGGACATAAAATAGAACAATAATCATGCCATTTTCACATGCACAAACCGGTGCCCATGTGTCCATTATGGACCATTTTGATTTTTGATATTTGTCCCACAAATACTTATTAATCATATGCTTAATTATCTTGTATAATTAAGTGTTAATTTGATCATATAACAATTATATGACTCAAATTAATAATCAATATACACTCAACTTTTAAGTGATATTTAACCATTATATCAATATATAATGGGTCCCACAATGTCCAGTTAATTTATTTTACAACTCTTTGTAAATATAATTAACTAATTACCTCTACATCAAAATATATGCATAACCTCAACTAATTTAATGAATTAACGATTAATCATTAAATTAAATCTTATTTAATCGTATTAAAATAAGACGTAAAATTTATTCAGTCAGTTATCGTATAATTGACTAATAAACTTAAGTGGAATGAGTTCCAACTCAATTTCCAATAAATAACTCTCGTAACTAAACGTACATATCAAATATATGTAATGCTCTAATTAAACTGTATCGCATACAAATAATTAGTATTCTATTTGGGTCTCATCCTATAGGTGTGACCTAAAGGGATCAGTTGATTACCGCCGTCATACGACAATAACGTCAAACTCTAGTCAGCCAAGCGTTACCGATTTACGTTAATCAACTGACGTGGAGTATCAAAATATACTAATCATGCCACGTATATTCCAAATGAGATTTATTATATAAATGCACTATTGTGGAGGACACTTACTCCAACATTTACGTGTTTTACATGTTTTCTATGTTAGAAATCGTATTTAGAATATGATTAGTAAGCTTAGGAATTGTGTTATTGTTGATGATTGTTGTTAGTTGATGATTGTTGATGATGGTTATCGATTATTGGTAGTTGATAGTAGTTATTTTTGATAATTGAAAATGGATATTTAAGTATTGTTGTTCTCGGGTTGATGTTGTCACAGCCGGGTGCCCGGCCGCCGGCCTCATTGGCCGGCTGGGAACTCACTGCACCGACCCTTTTTCGTAAAATGATCATATCTCCTTCGTTACTTGCTTGTTTTAGGCTTGTGACCTATCGTTGGAACCGTAAGAGGATAAGCTATCACCTCAACATAGAATTTCTGCATTTGCATATCTAGAACTCTAGTTATGACCGTTTGAGGTGCACCCTTGTTTTAGTTTGTTTCCAAACAACGTTGTTTTGAAGAGGTGATCTATGTTTTTATTCATTATGCTTCATAAACTTGTTCTAATGCTTATGTATCATGTATTGATTCATTTTTATCATAGTTAAGTTTATATAATTCTCTATTCTCATGTTTTGTGACGGTTTTTGGTATGTCCCACTTTGAGTCGGTTTTTACAAATGTTACGGTTTGAGCACTATTTTGTTATGTGCTTTGTACTCTCATTCGCTTGGCTACCTCCACGTTCGTAAGGCTGGAATGTCGGAACGGGGATGTATCCTTACTGCTTAATTGCATGTGTTAGTGGGCATATGACGACGTTGTTGGGAGGCGAACGCTTTGCGTTGATCGACCCGGCCGTGTGGTTTAGCCGAATTTTGACTATAGATCTCTTTCCGCCTCTTTCGTGTGGTTTAGCCGAATTTGGAGTACTCGACATCTTTGTAAGATCGAGTCTTGGATGTGGAACGTCTTACCACATGTCGAATCGCGAAATGTCTTATTCTGAGAGTCTGGCCAGGTTTAGACTAGGACCGTATTATTATCGTCGTCCTACCGAGAGGATTAGAGTCTTGCGTGTACGAAACGTCTTATCGTACATGATTCCGGGAAACGTCTTATCCCGTGAACTTATTTGTCTAGGTCATGAGTATACGAAACGTCTTATCGTATACGGTTCCGGGAAATGTCTTATCCCTTGAGCTTCCATTGGCTTGTCTTGCTATTGTACATGATGCTAGTGCGTGTCATTTACCGTGAGAGAATATGTTGTTATATTTGTATGATTGGACGATTGTTTGTAAGTTGAATTATATGTGAACATTGAGTTGAACTCTTCCATGAAATGGATGATTGGCATGGATTGTTTGTCAAGTCTCAATCTTATCAAACTTATACCGCTAACGGTGAGATGCAAACCCTAGTGAGCGTATTCGGTTGCCTAAGAGTGTCTTCCCCGTGTCTTTGTATAATATGATGGATTCAGATTTGTATTTCATATGCTCTTATCCTTATATATTGAATTGCCTATTTATCCTTATCGTATTTCACATGTATATTCATATATGCATGCTTCTACTTTCGTATTTCCTTTTATGTACGTTTAATGTGATATGGCTGGGAGAACCCGGAGTTACTCCCCACTGATTGTGGCGTTCATGTTTTTCATGGATGAACAGGTTGCTTGCTTGGATGGCATTTTGCTGGATATTTTGGGTTCGGGTGTGAGCTAGCGGGCGTTGTCCCTGGATTAAAACACCTCTAGACGATTTTAGCTTGTTTGCTAAACACTTTTACTTGTTAACAATTTGGAGAGACTTCGTCTCTTGATGTAGTATAATTCGTACTTTAGTTTGTAATATTTGACACTCCTCGTATTCTTTCCTTGCATGTATAAAAGTTTTTAAAACTTCATATTTCCGCTATATAATTCACATGCTTGTTTGTTTTATATTTCCGCATTCGGGAGGGTTGTCACAGACACCATCAAATACCATGAACTACTCACACACGAGTCATGGCAAGCATTAAGCATTAAAAGCATCAAACTTATCTTACCACCCTTTTCTCAAGGATACAACCACTCACCACTATGGAGTGAACTTTGATCTACAACATTTTCTTCAATTCTCAAATTCATTCTAAACAACACTAACATTCCACAAAATTCAGAATTCTTACGACCAAGTATAATATACCACAAACAAAAAGGTATGGTGTCCACAAAAGGTCACATGAGGAAGTTGAGGGTACAAATGGGTAAGATGGAGAAAAGTAACAAGAGTAATTTCCAAGGGGAAAAGAAGTTAGAAGATAAAGAAGCATCTAGATAGAAGGAAGAGAGCAAGATACATTATGGACAAGAGAAATCATCGATGAGGAAGAAATGCATTTCAAATAGGCAGTCAATCTTCAACCTTCGGCAAAGGATACTTCTTCTTGACAACACACGGTCCACCTCAAGATGGTAGATACAAACAAGGGTAACATAACTAAACACAATCAACAAACAAGTTAGAACCTAATAAACATCAAGTACACTAAAGACTACCACCTTGGGTCCTTAAGTCTACCCATCTGTCATTCATTATTCATTGGTCAAGTTATTTACGAATGAGGTGCACGAATGTGCGTCGGGAGCGTTATAGCTATGATACCAACTGTGACACCCCGCGATTTCGCAGTAAATTAAACACATATATTTGCAGCGGAAAAATACGAGATTTTAAAAACTTTAAAAGCAAAACCGTGAATGTCACTATATTATAAAACAAAAGCTTAATTTAATAAATCATTTATACAAATTGTATCTTAAATGAATACAAGGGACATCGATCCCTTGATAAAACCCAGTGAAGATAATCAACTAATATAAACTAAACGCTAAGGGTGAATCGCTGTAAGACAACGCTCGCTAACTCACTCGCCACAACCCCATGCAAACACCAACTTGCAACCTGTTCATCCATTAAAAATGAATGCCACAGTCAGTGGGGAGTAACTCAGGGTTCTCCCAGCCATATCACATCAAAACGCGCATAAACAAGCATGTAATCATGTGTCATCATGCAAACATAGATATCCAGCCGGATGTGAGAATAACATTATGATAATAACAATATACAAGTAAAGGAAATCATCATCCATCATCATCATGCAATACAAGACTTGGGGAAGACTCCCCTTGGTAACCATAAAGAACACTAAGGGCTTGCATCTCACCATTTGCGACATATGCATGAGAAGGTTTGGGACTCGACATACAAACCAATCATAGGCATCCAATCAATCAAGTATACAATCAATCATATGATCAAACATAAGCATACACAGTCTTACGGTAAATGACACGCACTAGCATCATGTACAATAACAACACAAGTCAATGTAAGTCCACGGGATAAGGCGTTTCTCTGAACCGCATACGATAAGGCATTTCGTATAATAATGACCTAGACAAACATGTCCACAGGGTAAGGCGTTCCCCTGAGCTGTGTCGGATAAGGCGTTTCGCACATACAAGACTCTAATCCTCGCGGTAGGACGACGATAATCTAGCGGTCCTAGTCTAAACCTGGCATGACTCTCGGGATAAGGCGTTTCCCGATTCGACATATGGTATGACGTTCGACATCCAAGACTCGATTAACACAAAGGACGTTAAGTACCCCAAATTCGGCTAAACCACACGAAAGAGGCAGAAAGAGATCTATAGTCAAAAGTCAAGCGTGTACGCTACATGCAGTGACACCACCACGCCAGGATACATACAACATTTGACGGCCGGATCGATCAACGCATTGCGTTCACCTCTTAATAACGTCGTCATATCCCCACTAAAACATGCATACGAGCATCAAGGATACACGCCCATCGCTCCGACATTCTAGTCTAACGAGGATAAGGGTGTAGCCGGGAAATGAGAGTTTAAAGAACTCAACGAGTAGTGCTCAAATCAATACATAAGGTAAAACCGACTCGAGAGAGGACATATCAGAAACCGTCACAAAACATGTTATAAAACCATGTGAGATATCATATACTCTAAACATGAATATTTAATGTTATTACGTAAGCTTGTGATAAAAAAACCATACAAACTATTACATGTGAAGACAAGTGGTGAAGAAATGAGAAAAAGTCACAAGAGGTGCCAGCCGGTCAGGTGGACCGGCTGCAGGGTACCCGGCTGGTACCACAACAACACTTAACAGCAACAACAATTAGGGGAAAAATGACGAAATATATATTGAGAAAAATGACGAAAAGTGGAATAGAATTCTCAACCGGTGCGACCGGCTGCCGGGTGGCCGGCTGAGACACGCATCTTATTAAATTATCGACCAAACATTCAGGTGTGCCCAGCCGGTTGGCGGGACCGACGGCGGGTCGGACGGGTGGACTCACACATCACCAAAATCACCAAATTGTCCAATTTCACATCAGGAGGTTCCCAGCCGGTTGGGGTGACCGGCGGTCGGTCAGCCGTCTGGGACAACATGCTCTAAAATAAATTTCAACAACAACCAATACTCCAAATCCTTTGATACTCATTTAATTCCAACAATATTTATCAACAACAAACCACAATTAATGCATCCTAAACATGTCCAATCATTAGACAAGATCGATTAAGACAAACAAAGGCACATTTATTACTCAACTCAAGTTCAAGCATCATAACTAAATATAATTAACAACATAAATGTAACTTAGCATGAGATTAGTGAAGAATAAGTATATGAGATGATATATATGTTAAATTAACGCATATTCATATGAGACTAACACAAAGAATTCATCTTTCACTTATAAATACTACAATCAACACATAAAACACATACTAATATCGAATAACCCATCACCGTTACCTCGATTAGCACCTCAAATCCTTGATTCCCAAGCTACGCATGAATCTACACGAATCTCTTGACCCAAAATCTTCAAAGTACATCTTTTCCCGATAATTAAAGTGACTAGAACCTGAAACCGAAATATGGTGAAAGACGGTCTAAAACGAAAGATAAAAGTTTCGAACTTTTATTAGCTAAAAAGAAAGTGGATGGTGAGAGGATTATGAAACATCAAACGGAATTGAATTACGTTAAGAAACGAATAAGTTATGTCCGTCTTAAGTTTAGATCTAGAAAATGGGTTTTATAAAAAGTTGGAGGAAATGGATATTTTATGTTATGAAAAGAAAGAGAAGGATGAGAGGAGAAGATTAATGTAAAAATCGTCAAGTTTCGTTAAGAGACGGAAAAATATCATCCGTCTTAAGTTTAGGAAGTTATGAATGTTTAATGGTGGTTTTGGTTGTTTGAGGAAGAAGATGATGGTGAATGAATATGTTGCTGAAATTTGAGGAAGAAGGAGGTATTTGTTGGGTCTATTTTTAGAAGATGAATAATAGAAGACCCAAATTTCATATTGGGTCAACTCACTTAGATTTTCGCGTAGAATCCAATTTTGAACTCATAACGGACTGAAATGCGACGATTTCTACCCAACTAAAGTAAATTCTATTTAACTTTAATTTAAAACCACTAAATCATAAATCGAATGACTCAAAATATTTTAATCAATAAAAGTAAAAGACGAATTTATAAAATTTACGAGTTTAGTAAATTACTCATTATTATAAAATCTAGGGTGTTACAGTTTAAGTATACAAGTTGTAAACAAGGATCGACGAGTTTCGTTCCAAAATCGTTATTGTTTGACGCTTTTTCAAGCATTAACATAAGTAGAAATCAATAGGTCTTGATTATTCTCACCATTATTCGTTCTATCGATCTAAATCGGACATATATCTCATTGGTTCAATTTCTTGATAGATGTCGAAGCTAATATCCATGTTACTTTATTTTTGTTTACAAATTTAAAATCACATAAAAAGTTCATGTAGTCTGAATACATAAAAAACTGTACCCATAACTGTTTTTGTGTATCAATTTTATACCAGAATTGTTAATAGAACAGTCCAATGAGTTGCACAATATGAGATTTTCCGCTGCAACCCTACGAGTCTTATTCATTCGAGTAAAATTCGTATCACTTTTAAAGGTTAGTCAAAGTTAAATTTGCAACAACCCGGATTCATCCCAAAAGAAATATTGCAATAATAAATAATTCATTAGAGTATATAGACGAAAAAGGGTCAAGGTTGCGGAACACATGACCCAAATCCGAGTCATTACTAAAAAATCAAAGCAGTTACCCGAAAGCCAAACTTAAGAGTTCAAGAGTAATCCGATTAAGAAGCCTAATCCATTATTCAATTCTCACCACAAGTCCCTATATTCCAATCCACAAGTCCCTCTACTAAGTCAAGTGCTAAATTTCAAACAAGGCCGTGGTTACTATTATATATGAAGTGCAACCATTCGATTTTGTAAAAAATAAACCCTAGCATGTGAAATTTGTATCTACGTGGTTTGATGCATGTTTTAGTTTGTCAAAGTTGTGTTTAATTTAAGTTCACTGATTGCAAAATCAAACAAACATGGTTAGTAGGGAAAGAGGAGCCGTTGTGGAACAATCTATTACAGCACAGACATCGTCGCCACAAATCCTACTCAAGATAAGAAATTAGAAACAACTCTGTCTATATACCTTGGGATCTAAGCAATGAGTCAACAAAAATCGTTGTCTAAGGATCGTTCTTATAACCCAATAGAAAGCGATAAATGTCATAGAAAAACGTGCCAAAGGTGGCTCATGGACTACATGATACACGACCATGGGTTCTCTTTTATTGTGTGCCCTCGCCTGATTTTAATAGACTAAGTACAAATTCGTGATTTATTTCACGAATTAACATTAAGAAGGCCGTATTAATTTAAGTACTACGCGATTAACTACGTCAATTCACGTGATAAACACGATTATTTAGCCAACAAAATAAGTGTTTTATAGAAAACATATTTTGACTCAAATTGTGAATAAAATGACCCATAATTAAAGACATAAAACGGAAGTAATGGTTTGATGAATAAAAAACAAGTGATAATGATTATTGTATACAAAACGAAATAACAATAAAATAAATCAAATCTATAGTAGGTTAGATTAATCGAGTGTAAATAAATAGGTGTTACGCACGCACATCCATACTAATAGAGATATAGTGGAGATATGAGAGGTAGTGTTTAATTATAATTGAATTATTACATATTAGTTACAAATTAAGTTATTTACATCGTCATTGTCTGATGAATTAATACTAGCATACTAATTATCACAAGATTATACAAAATAGTGACAAAAAAATTAGAATCGACTTCAACTTTAATTTGAATTACACTTTCTTCTATCTTGATCATTTAATGTAATTATAATGCTAATTTATGTTCGAAATTTAGTCATCATTTTAAATGAAGTTAAGTTAAACAATTTACATATTTAATTACTAAAAAAACGAAAAAAAGATGAACTAAGAAATGACCATCAATAACTACATATAAGCGACCACATTCGTTTTATTAACTAAATTGAATTTAAATCGATAATTGTGTTATATCGACCCTTATCCCTAAGATATGATCGATACTTTACTTGTAATTAGAAAAAACTAAATATATAAATGTTGTATGCAAAAAATAAATGTTAGTATTAATAAATAATTGTTAGTAAGGTTAGATTCATAAATATATACGTTAGATGCAATAATTAAACACAAATAACAAAAGGGTTGTTATGTTAGTCGATAATAAATAAAAACGAATTTAAAGAAGAAATGGGAAGAAACACGGATTTTGTATGCACCCTCACACTACATGTAAATCGGGACACCGTATTAGAGTCGTGTATGATTTGCAAATGTAGATTTCAAACCAGAAAAGGTACGTTTTAAGGACAACGCCACCCAATCGCCATCGACGACGACATAAGTTCGCCCATGAAGCTCGTAAGGGCACGTCATGGGTTTGTAACCGATTTAAGAGGCTTTTAAAGTTCTGAAAGATTCGATACAAGCCAGGAGTTGAAGGAGTCGCCACCAATTTATTGTCAAAAATTTGAAACCGTTTGAGTCTTTATGCTTTGTCAAATGAGAATAAAGCAAAGATGATATAGACACTAAGGATCGTTCCCTTAGCATTCTATGTCTAGAATGACTTTCGTAATGCTCGTGAACACTAATGTTCGTAGAGATTCCAAGTAAAGGGGTGATGGTATGTATTGAGAAGCCCTTTAATAAGACACCCAATCCCGCACACTCATAGCGGCCTCTACGTATGATTGGAATTGTATTCGTTATATTTGACGTTAAAGGTTATAATATACATGTGTAAATGTAAACATAGTTTTGAACCTAGCATGTGAATTACTAAGTCGATTAATTTGACAAGAAGGATTGAATGTCAAAGTATATTAATTTGACTAAGGCGTACATGTTTGTGTAACTCCCCCATATACTAAAGTGTCTTACAAGACCTCCTTAGTACATCGGGATGCTACTATCTCGGTTGCCCGAGGTAGTACATTATAAAATAGATCATAAAAGAACATAATTATTATTAAAATAGTGTTTAAATCGAACTACATCAATCCAAACCCAAACGACACACCGTCGTAACAATAATCAAACTGATAAAACTAAATACAATGAATGTAATGTCTAAGATTCTAGTCGTCAATGCGGAAGCTAAGACTCAACAACAGCAATCCCATCAACTCCCCCAATGCAAGATCATCGAATTACCTGCTGAACACGTGCTCATCATTCCTCAATGGATCACATCAGTTTTAGAAAACAATACGGGGTCAGTACTCTATAAATCGATCAATGTACAAGACATCAACGTAATCAAAACAGTAACATATCTGGAGGCCCACCGCAGTGGTCTCCTCAGCAGCATCAGACTACCACCCTGACCTGCAAAACCACCTATTGATCCCAGACCGCATCACTTGGCATCGAAATTCTATCTCACCGCAGCGAGATACCCAGAACATTAATGTGCCCATCCCACTCGCAGCGGGAGAGCTACGAGAGGTGAACTCGGGTGTGATCCATCTCCTGACGGATCACCAAAATAGTAACCTAGTAACACATTTCCAATTTCAACCGTAAACACCATCATCATCACCATAGTAACAATAATCATAATCATAACAATAACCATCATCATCATCACAATAACAACCATCATCATTATCATCATCAATAAGCCACACATCTCATGACAAAGATTAATATATAAAATACTGACTAGGAAATCCTACCTTTTCGCAAATCCGCAGCAAACACAAATAAGCAACCACTAGAAATCTTCCTCTACGAAGTCTCCCCCTAAACATGCAATTCACATAATACTAACCCTTCTTCCCTTTCCCCACAATTCAATTAGGGTTAAAATCAATACAAATAGTATTAATAAACATATAGATTAACAACTTACCAATTGGAATCAATCAAGACAAGAAGCAATAGACCTGGCTTGGGATGATTAAGGATGCTTGAGAGCTTTTGAGAGAGTTTAGAATATTAGGGTTTGATTAAGAAACGTGACTGATGAAATTATGTTTTAAAACCACTTAATAATATTTAATCAAATCGTCTGAATTAATCCCGCAGACTCGTGTACTCGGACGAGTAGAAGAAGTACTCGGTTAAGTACACCGCACATGGTCGATTAAAGTAACACTCGACCGAGTGACAACTAGGCAGACGACTGCCTGACTTACACACGCACCTTACTCGGCCGAGTACCAAACACACTCGGTCGAGTTACCTCTACTCGAGTGAGGTCATAGTACTCAGAATACAGAGTATTACAGTCTTCCCTCTTTAAGAACCAACTTCGTCCTCGAAGTTCACATATTATACTCTTACCACAATAACTAACCCGAGACAACAACTACAAACAGTAAGAGCATAAGACAACAACTTGCACACAACAAAGTCAACTCTATAACCTCTACCCAACAGAACATATCACACAAGATCAAAACAACCTCTAGTACCATATATACTACATACTAACCAAACATGGTTAAAACAATCAAAACGTAATGGTTATGGTTAGACCCTGTAACCGAACATACCTCCTCAAAAAGATGTAAGTACCGCTCCCTCATGGCAGCTTTGGGTTTCGAAGTAGCTTCTTCCACGTTATGGTTAGACCATAACACCTTCAATAGAGTTGTCTCTCCATTTCTCGACTTGCGCACGTTTTTCTCCAAGATCGCCTTTGGCACCTCAACATAGATTAGTGCCTCATCAAGGTCAATGGTCTCAACATCTAGAACTTGAGGCGGATCACTCACATACTTTCGTAGTTGCGACAGATAAAACACATCACGGACCCGATCAAGAGCAGGTGGTCAGGCTAAACGGCAAGGCACCTCTCCAATCTGATCCAAAATATCATAAGGACCAATAAAATTCTGGCTCAGCTTACCCCTCTTCCCAAATCTCATCACCCCACGCATAGGTAACACATTCAGCATGACTTTGTCACCCACCTGGAACTCAATATCTCATTGATGTAGATATGCATAACTTTTCTGACGATCCTGCGCTGCTTTCATCTTCCGGCGAATCAATTTCACTTGCTTGATCATGTCCTGAACCATCTGTGGTACAACAATCGCTGCCTCAAATGGTGTCATTCCATTACTAGTATGGTAACTGTTGTTGTAAGAAAACTCGATCAAATCCAGCTTATCTTCCCAGTGCCCACCAAAAGATAACACACAATCTCTCAACATATATTCTAGAGTCTTTATCGTTCTCTTTGTATGACCATCAGTCGCGGGATGAAAAGATGTACTCATCTTCAATGTTGTCCTTATAAGCTCTTGCAATTCCTTCCAAAATCGCAAAATAATTCTCTCATCTTGATCAGACACAATGTCACTAGGCACTCCATGCAACTTCACCACATGCTTCATATAGGCCAAAGCTAGCTCAATCTTGCTCCAAGTATCCTTCATAGGAATGAAATGAGCTGACTTGGTCAACCGATCCATTATCACCCAAATCATGTTATTTCCTTTCTGCGATCTCGGAAGTTCTATGACAAAATTTATGGATATAGACTCCCATTCCATTCCGGAACCTCAAAAGCCTTAATCTTACCCTACGGTCTTTGCTGCTCCCCTTTAACTCGCTGACACGTCAAACATCTCGCCATAAAATTAGCAACATCTTTCTTTATTCCCGGCCACAAGAAAGTCTTCTTTAGATCTTTCTACAACTTATCCCCACCCGGATGAACCGAATAGGGAATACAATGACCCTCAGTCATAATCACCTTTCTCAACTCAGGATCGGTCAGCATACACCATCTACCCTCAAATCTGATACTTCCATCTGCATGAATCAAAAATAAAGAGTGAGTACCATCTTCCACTATTTTCTTCCATAGCTGAATTTTAGGATCCTCGAATTGGTTGCTCCTAATGTTGTCATACAATTCCGGCTCAATCATCACATCACTAGTACCTTCCCCCTTTCGAATCACTTGGATCCCTATCTTTGCTACTTCATCATTCAATCGCATCAAGGACATCGTAGTGCTCAATGAATGTACACTCTACCGCCTCAAAGCATCACCAACAACAGTAGCCTTCCCTTAATGGTAGATAATTTCCATATCATAAATTATAATTAGCTTTATCCCCCTCCGGTGCCTCATATTCAACTCTTTATGGGTATAGATGTATTTCAAACTCTTATGGTCTGATAACACCTTAAAGATGGCCCCATACAAAATAATGCCTCCAAATTATGAGTAGGGTAATTCTCCTCATAAGTCTTCAAATGCCTTGAAGCATAAGCTATCACCTTCCCATTCTACATCAGTACACAGCTCAATTCACACTTCGACGCATCCGTATAAACCTCAAAATTATCACTTCCATCAGGTAATGCTAGGACACGAGCCGTGGTCAAACGCTCCTTTAAGCTTTGGAACGCTGCCTCACAGTTCTTGTCCAAGGGAAACGTATCCTCCTTCCTCATCAACGTCGTCATAGGTCCATCAATCTTTGATAAGCCCTACACGAACCTCCTATAGTAACCAGCTAAACCCAAGAAACTCCTCACCTCAGCCACATTCTCCGGTGCTTCTCAGTTAGATACTGCTTTGATCTTACTAGGATCTACCATCACCCCTTCCTTCGATATGATATGCCCCAAAAATTCTACCTTCTCAACCCAAAACTCACACTTAGACAACATAACATATGATCGGTTATGTCGCGGTCCCGATAGAAAAATAATTACCCACACTTAGGCTAACAACATAAGGAATGTAATTAGGGAAGTAGGGTGTCGATCCTCAATGAGTGCGTGTTAACTATGAATTCCTATGGAGTGATTTTCATTTAAGTCCAAGTCATTTGAGGTGGTGGTCTAAACTACTAACATAAAATAAAAGGACAAGTATGTAAATGACGATATTTAAATGACGAAACAGACAACTTACCCGATCGGGTAGTCACGAATCCGATCGGGGAAGTGTGCTGATCTAAATGACGATATTTAAATAACAAGTATGTAAATTGCAATAAAATAAATCTAATCTAATTGACGATAATTAAAATGACAAGTATTGAAAAGCTACCTAACTAAACTAATAAAATGACAATAAAGTAAACTATCTAAGAACGATAATAAAATGACGGTAAAGTAAACTAACTAAACAACAATAAAATAAACTATCTAAAACGGTAAAATAAACTATCTAATCAAATTGATATAGAGAAAGAGAAATACATGTGAAATGATTTAAAAGTTTTATTGATACCAACATTATAATTACTACGCTTGTCTAAGCCTTGTAGCGGTATAGTCCTCTCGGATTCGTACCGACTTTTTAATGGGTCTTAACGTTCTCTCAGCATGGTTAAGTCACTAAACCCCTATTGGTAGTCCTAATTGCCATCCCAACTCTCGTTTCTAAGACAGAAATTGACTAATACAAACAATTGTTCATGGCCACTAAACAAAGTTATAGAATTTGACACAACCAAAGGAAGAAACAAACTAGGTGGTTCTATTGGTATCGACTCTTCTTTTAATTCATTTAACTAGTAAATCATTTCAATATTACAATTCTAATTATTGTATTTACACAATGATAATCTTACAATGTGATATCTAATTTATGTGATTAAGTAAATTTCCTCCGGAAAAAGATGTAGGAAATTAAACTATGAAATAGAAGTACTACAAAGATTATGGTGATTATATTAATAATGATTCTAATGGTGAATTTCATGATTATATGATTAAGTAAAATACAATATGATATTTTAAACAATATTTCGGTTTTGACTACATTACTTGTAGATGAGTTTCCTAACAACAATAGTATGAGAACAATACTAATTAGATTAAAATTCATGATGAATATTGCATAAGTAAAGGATAGAGAATTACCGAGATTGGAATGCAAATTATGTAAGAACGAAAATAAAGAACAAATATCCAACCCAATGAAATTGCAAACACTTATTGAAACACTAGAGAAGTACTAAGAAGTTGCTGTAAAAACTAATCTAGAATTGCATAAACTATGAACTAAAACTTGTATAAAAGAAAGATGTAATGCTAGATTGTGAGTTGTGTAAATTGTATTCTAAGTTGTGTAGATTATGTAAGAAAGTATGCTAATTGTGTGAGATGATCCTTGGCTTTTATAGGGCTGCATGGCTCATGGCTGTTGCATTTCGTCCAAATTCATACCCTAGACATAGCCTTTAATCACTCCATTTAAGCTTGGTAGAAGAAGAGCCAAGAGACGATCACCCGCAAACATACCCAATCGGATATGTGGTAATCCGATCGGGTATGTAACCCAGATGGATTTTTCCGTCTCTTCCAATCTTGACTTTGGGCACGGAATCCTATGCCTTGGTCTTGGTCAATGTAACACGTAATTGGGCTTGGGCTAGTCCTCCTTTGACTTGGGTTGATGTTTTCTTTTGAGAAACAAAGCCAAAGTCCAAGATAAGTCCATTCGAGGAAGGATGTAGCGGAATCATAGTCAAATCGTGAAATGGCTATCATCGGTTCCTTGAAAACTCGTATTCTAGTGACTTTGCTCCATAAAGTAAGAAAATATAGCAAAACCGCTTCATTTCCTATAAAACGAGTCAAAACACGCAAAACAACTAGAATAGCAATATTAGCTCATTAATCACTTAACAAAGTGCATAAATCGTATAGAAATCGAGCTAAAACGGGGGATAAATTAGTACAAAATATCACTTATCAACATACAACTGGTTGTCCCTTAAAATCTGCAATACAATTCTCATATGCTCTACATGCTCCTCTTTAGTCTTAGAATAGACTAAGATATCATCGATGAACACCATCACACACGTGTCTATATATGGACTGTAGATTCGGTTCATAAGGTCCATGACCACCGCTGGTGCATTAGTCAACGCAAACGGCATCATCACATACTCATAACTAGTATAGATCCCGCGCATGCATGCGCGGTATATATAGAATTCTTATCTTGTAAGGTATTATTTAATATTTATACATTTTAAATTGGGACCTCATCATTAATATTTAATATTTCACACCATTGTATTTTTATATGAAACAAAAAAAAAAAGAAATGGAAAACTAATCAAAGAGAATTGAGTAAAGTCATGAAATGTTTATTTTTTATGAAAATACGTTTTTTTATCATAAAACTACGGATTTCATTATATAATTTTTCTCTAATTATTATGATAATTTTTTTATTTATCATGAAGCAAATAGTAAGTATGTGTCGAGTTATTATCTACACTAATAATTATTGTTTAATGAAAAATTAATAACAATTTTATTTTATTATAGTGAAAATATAATAACAATTTTCTTTTATTATAATGAAAAAAATCATAAGCTTGAGTATAATAAAACAATTAGAGTTTAATTATGCAAGATTATATTTTAAAATGAAATAATAGTTTATTTAAAGAAAGTTTAACTTTTTCCTTATTAAGCTAGATGCTTTTTGGAGGAAAAACTAAGAGAATTTCTTATTCTCTTAGTAGTAAGGAGATGCCCATACCTCTAACGAAAAGCCGTCTTCTGAATGTCGCCCTCCTTTATCCTCAGCTGATGATAACCCTATCTCAAATCTATTTTCGAGAAAACTCCGGCTCGACTCAACTGGTTGAACAAATCATCAATCCTAGGTAATGGATAACTATTCTTCACCGTCATGTGGTTCAGTTCGCGGTAATCAATGCATAACCGTAGACTACAATCTTTATTTTTCACAAACAACACCGATGCACCCCACGACGATACACTAGGTCTAATGTATTCATTGTCAAACAACTCATTCGCTTCGGTCCCATGCGATACGGGGCCTTAGAAATTGGTCATGTACCCGGCTTCAACTCTAAACTGAAATCTATATCCGTCTTAGGAGGTAATCCCGGTATCTCTTACGGAAACACATCCACAAACTCACTCACCACCTAAATCAGGTCCGCTTCTGGCTTCTCAATGCTGGTATCTATCACATGACCCAATATCATTGGGTAGCCCTTCCTCAGGTTCGACTTTAAGGTAATGGCTGCAATCAACTTCACCTAAGGCTTTACTAAAAACCCTCGATACGACACTCTAATCCCCTTCTTTCTTTTGATGGCAATATTTATTTGCCTTCTACCTCTTCAACCAATCCATCCCGACAATAACCTAAAACCCGTCTAAATGAAATTCAAACAAATTAACACGAAAGTCAACCTCCCCCACTATGATAGACACACTTTTGAACAGATTATCACCAGACACTAACTTCCCAGAAGGTATGAATATCTCATCCCTTACAGACTCGTTATCCCTAAGTCCCAACAACACCGCATGACTCTTAGAAACAAACGAATCGGTTGCCCCTGAATCAAATAGAACAAAGGTTGGAATATAATTGACAAGAAAAGTACCAGTAACCACTTGAGCATCCTCTTCTGCTGCTTGCTTATCCATCATGAACAGTTTGACATTGTTCTTCTGACCTCCTCCCAACTCTGTGCTTGTATATGCCACAATCTTTGATGCCGAACTCTGGTTTCCATTGCTATTATGCCTCTGGTAATTCCCTTCATTGCGGTTATAGCCACAACCGGTAACACTCTGATTCCCTTTTCGGTTCCATGACCCCGCAGGTCAATTACTCGCCGCACTCTAGAAATTACTCCTCTTGAATGAAGGTTGATAACCCCCACCCCCTCCAGAAAATGGACACACAAATTTCTTGTGTCCAAGACCGCCACAACCGTGATACCTCAATCCTGACGTCTCACTCGCAACCCGACCAACAATCCCTCCATATTGTTGTCCCCCTCTATAGCCACCACCAGAGTAAGATCTTGTCTGAGAAACGTTACCCTTCTTGTAGGTAGAGTTACTTCCACCCTCAATAGTTATCTTCCTCCTGTTGTTCATAGCATCCTTCGCCTCCTTTGTCATCTTTGCCAATCCCTCATCCTGCCCAGCTTTCTCATAACCTTCCTTAAGGTCAAATGCTACTCCCACGGGTAGCTTGGTCATGACCCTAAAGACCAATCCCTTCAGGAACTTGTCGGATAAGTCCTTCTGACCCAACCGCAGATCATTGGCATAACTTGCCAACTCCATGAACCTGTTGTAGTAATCTGTCACGGTCATCTCCTGAGTCATCTAGAATGAGTCTAACTCAGCCCTCAGCTAGCCTCTTACATGTTCAGGAATGAACTCTGTCCTCATCTCAGCCTTGAACTCTCCCCACGGTATAGCCTCTTCCCAATTCATTTTGAAATACGTTTTCATAGCTAGTCTCTCTCGGAACCACCACTTCCCCGCGTGACCCCTTAGGTAGAACACGACTTGATCAACACATAAAGCGTTAGGATAATTAACGACCTTAAATACGCTCTCTATCTTTCGATGCCAGTCAACTAACAGATGGGCTGCATCCGTACCCCCGTAGGTTGTGGGTCGGTGACGATAAATAACTTTGCTTATGGTAGTAGCATCAACTACCACCACTCGGTCCTTCCCCACATTCTTAAGGGCCTCAGTAAGAGTTGCATTCTGCTCAACTAATATGGCTACCTCTTCAGAACTGAACTCATTGGTTCCCGTCGACGCACTAGCTCTTGTTGCAGGCATGGTATCTTCAATAAGAAATGCAAACGTAAGCATAAGCCTAAAACTTAAAACGGACTTTAGTCCTGTCACAAAAACACTTTGTCGAGTGCATCAAGCTACTTGGTCGAGTTAATCTCACGTAACTGAGATGGTAGCACCCCTTGTTTATTAAGGTAGGCCTTGGTAAGGCAATTTTGTAGATGAGGTTGTTACAACCACTACTTGACTTGAAGGGATAGGAAGGGTGGATGTTTGAGTCTTTCGGAATCGGTGGTGTGTCCTGTCTTCTTTATGAAACATGATATAAGGAGAGGGTGAGAGAGAAGAGTGAGTCACAAAACTTGAGTCTATTAATTTTATTTTTCGTAATTGGTGATTTGTTTTGAGGGATTGCACCGAATGAAATGTTATGTGATGGAAACGCGGTTATACTTTCACACACGCTGATTTGTACTTTTTTTTTTCATAGCCAATCTCGAGTTTTACTTGTGATGAGTAAATGATCGGGTTGTCGCGTACCCTAATCAAAGATAAATAACCCAGACTAGGCTAACAACAAATTAATGTAATTAGGGAAGTAAGGGGTCGATCTCGGGGAGATGGGAGATACTTGTGAATAGTTGTGGTTAGAATTCTACCTTGGACGATTGGAAAATGTTTGTCACTAACTACTAAATAATAACAATGCAATAAAGAAAATAATCTAGGGAAGTAGGTTCACACATGTAGATTAACATATTGATGAAATTGGAATTGGGATATGCAAATAATTCATTGAGCGTTCGTAAGAATTGTGTGTTCATTACAATCATAGATCAGATGGTCTAGCAGGCTTTTAGTGCGATTTACTAGGTCTTAATCCACTATGTCATGCTTTGTCTATTCAATTCTCGAATGTCTACCTTGGAAAAGAATTCCATACTAGTCAAATGATTTTGGCCAAAAATCGATAACTATCGTTACAATCCAAACATGCATAGACACAACGTTTTAAAGGCACAATTTCTTTTATCCAATTATCATCTTTTAATTAATCTAACATGGCTATCCTACACCCTAGAAGGGTGACTACTTATGCATGATTAACAATGAAAAGGAAACTAAGATTATAAAACTAAGAATGATAAACATGATAAAGGAAATACTAAAAGAAAATGAAACTATAATGTAAAGACGAGAATAAAGATTACCGAAAAAGGATGAGCAAAGATTGAAATGGAATAAGAACTTGAATAGGAAATGCAAACCCGGAAACTTGAATTCCAATTACAACTAGAACAACTACAATTGAAGAAAACTTAGAACTAGACTAAACTAAACTAGAGAAAACTAAAACTAAACTAAACTAAGAAAGAAGAAGAACTAAACTAAAGAGAAATGTAAGAAGAGAAGAGATGTTGTGTGAAGAGATGGATGATATGATATGAGGGCTAGAGCATCTATTTATAGTATTAGGGTTTCGTGGGGAAGAGGTCGGGCATTAAACACATAGGTCAAAAATAGGATGAAGGAGCCTCAATGCTCGAAGCAGCACACATACCCGATCGGGTACACATTTACCCGATCGGGTAAGTTGTCTTCTGGAAGCTTTTGACTAACTCTTCATCTCCCTTTGATTCACTTGACTTCCAACATCCCCCTTGACTTATACAATCGGGTTTGTTGATAGGGTATGATGTAAAGCGATGAATTCTCCCGTCTAATTGATTGATCTTCCAACCACTACGAAACCGTCTTTGCTTCTTCTCTCTTTTGAATTAGTGAACCTTCTTGAAATGCCTTTCACTTGGGATAGGTTGCTTCTTCAAATCGTCGGGTTCTAGGCAAATGCTCGAGAATATAGAAAAAGGGCGTAGAACCGTCACTTTGCCTACAAAACAGGTTAGAACATAGGAATTCGTCTAGAAGACGATATTAGAACATACAAAACCGAGCTAAATTGGGGGTTAAAACCATACAAATATTCACTTATCAAACTCCCCCAAGCTAAACCTTTGCTTGTCCTCAAGCAAACATAACAAACAATACCAGGACAAGGTTGCAAGCGTTGGTTACTACACCATCAAGAAACAAATCTCAACATAAAGCTTTGGAAACATAATGAATCCCAACCCAAGAACAATGTGGGCAAGAATGATACATAAACATGGCTGAGATTTACATAACGGCGTAGAACAAAGAATTTCACTATAGATTTTCGGCTCTTGCATGATCTTTTGACAAATGGACTCTCACAGCACACTCGAACACTCATGTATGTAAAAGGTGATTTCTTTATGTGTAAATGTTTGAGACACTCACCTATCTACGACTTATGAAAATGTGTCCGCAGTCTAATATGGTAAACAATTCAAAACACAAGTCAAAGATCACAATGCACATAGAAAAGAAGCCGAAAGAATAAGAAAAAGGCTTTGGGAAATGGGTGAAAGGTGGACAAATAGTTATGGTCATGTGAAGGTTAGAATGAGCTAGCAACTGACCAATGATAAATGGAATACTCAATCCAAACTTTCGATCAATTCCCACAAAACGAATAAACGAAGCCAGACTGAACAAGTGGCTTATTACACACGAAACACAAGGGTAAACTCCTTCTGAATATTGAATTGACATTTTGAGGAGATACTCACAACTTCTTCTTTTTTTTTTTGTTTTTTTTTTTTCGATTTCTCTTTTTTTCTTTTCTTTTTCTTTTTCTATTTCATTTTTTTCTTTTCTGAACATAACATCACTTCTTGTACATTTTCGTTCTCCCAAATTCACTTTGTCATATAAGAACAAATCTTCTCAAAAGAGCACCCACACACCATAGTCTAGCTACTAGCTCAAAAGGTAGGCAGTTTTTATTTGTAGCTATTATTTTGTGAAGCATTTGTATGAAGGGGTTAATTTTGAGGTGTAATTCAAAGTGAAAAAGGCTTCAAATCTTAGTGAATCATGAATGCAATGCTTATAGAAAAGAAATGAGAACCATACTTATGCGTTTTGACATGACACACATCACAAGGAGAACTACACACACCTAGATGAGACTGGTTATAGATGTACCAGTCTAAGGAGGTTCTACCTTACAATATATGTAACTTGCCAAATGTCAAGATCAAGCGTACTCATCTATAGATTCATTCCATGCCTACTGTGTACAAGACTTCCCCATGTATGCACAATTCAATGAATATTGAATCATTATCTTTTGAAAGCTCTAAGTTTGGGAAATGTAACATGATAGCATAGTAAACAAGCAAGCAAAGCATGAAAAGCATTCAATTATGTTCAGAAATTTTTAAATTTTCTCAAAAGTCTTCTTTTTCTTTTATTCAAAATTTGAAAAATGATAACTAAAATGCAAAATGGGAAAATGCAATCCCTCCCCCAAGCTAAACATCACATTGTCCTCAATGTGAGCACAAAGACAAAATATGCAATGAGATGCTTAATGGGGAAAAGGAAAAATGAAAGAAGAGTGAAGCTTACTATTCAGCGCGGACTCCCCCAAGCTAGTCTTTTGGACTTAACAAGGAAGGTCTTTATAGATTCTCTTCAAAAACTCTCTCGTCTGCAAGGGAAATCTAACAAAACAACGAAAAAGGGAAAGATAAAAATAAAATGCAGAAAGAAAGGGAAAACACGGGTTGCCTCCCGCGAAGCTTTATTGAAATGTCTTGCTAGACTCTTTATTAATGAAAATCATTCTTTGTGCCTTAAAAAGCATGTCAATGCCCTTAGAAGTCGATCATATACCTGCGCATGAGCTATACAAAAACATATGTAAGCAATTGACAAGATATAGGCATGAAATATTGAAGGTAAGAATTGATATATCTTATCATTGTGCGCATGACAAACTTCATAGATGACCACTGAACTGCTCCACTCGTCAGTGAGAGATGGAGTGAAATGTTTAAGATCATGGAACAAACAATTAGTTCCCAAAATATCGTTAGTGGACTCTAATTGGGGGTAGGGTGAATCAAAGGATTGGGAATCAAAAATGGGTGGTTATCCCACTTAATTTCAAAGCTAGGTTCACAAAACCCAGTATCACTTTCAAATAAATCTGGAATATCCTTAGCGAAGGTATTTTCAAAGAAATCTGATGACTTGATCGACAACTCTCCATTGGAGTCACAAATGGGCTTAACAACATCCTTGGCTAAAGGCTCGACTACCATATGGTTAATATCAATAATGGGGGTCTCAAAATTGTCAAATGGAACGACACTAGAGTGACTTTCAATAGAAAAGGTTAGACCATCATCATCGTCATCTATTAATTCATATGATTGGGGAGAATTAGACTCACATGGGGGACATGAAAAAGCACAGGAGAAAATAGACTCACATGGGGGGGCTGAAAAAGCATAAGGAAAACTGATTGGCTTACAAATTTTAAAAGTGGGTTCTTCCTTTTGCCCTTTGAGTATTTGAAGTTGAGCCCTGATTTCATTGATTTGCTCTTGAATTCTCAACTGTCGGTGCGTTTCATTCAGAGATTGGGATGCCATAAAGTCCAAAAAAATCCTAAGTTCCTTTCCTCTCTTCTGATAAAAACTTCCAGCACTCAATTGCATAGCCAGGCTACGACACATAATGAGCATTCCCTGAATCACGACATTTCTCATATAGGTCTCATCAAGGGTATACCCAAGAGAGATAATATGGTTAGAATAGCGATAAAATTGGTCGAGGTATTCATGGAAAGGCTCATTCTCGCATTGTGGAGGTTGGAAATAGATAGTCATTGAGAGAAAATAAAGCAAACCCTTTGAAAAAAAAATATTCCTATTATCTGAAAAGAGTCACTATACTACAAGAAAATGGTGAGAAAAGTCTCAAGGAACAAGTGTTCCTCGACACAAAAGAAAAGAAGAAAAAAGAAAAAGACAAGGTGAAACTCTACTAATCACAAATAAACAAAACCGTGCTCCCTGGCAACGGCGCCAAAGTTTGATCGGGTTGTCGCGTACCCTAATCAAAGATAAATAACCCAGACTAGGCTAACAACAAATTAATGTAATTAGGGAAGTAAGGGGTCGATCTCGGGGAGACGGGAGATACTTGTGAATAGTTGTGGTTAGAATTCTACCTTGGACGATTGGAAAATGTTTGTCACTAACTACTAAATAATAACAATGCAATAAAGAAAATATTCTAGGGAAGTAGGTTCACACATGTAGATTAACATATTGATGAAATTGGAATTGATATATGCAAATAATTCATTGAGCGTTCGTAAGAATGGTGTGTTCATTACAATCATAGATCAGATGGTCTAGCAGGCTTTTAGTGCGATTTACTAGGTCTTATTCCACTCTGTCATGCTTTGTCTATTCAATTCTCGTATGTCTACCTTGGAAAAGAATTCCATATTAGTCAAATGATTTTGGCCAAAAATCGATAACTATCGTTACAATCCAAACATGCATAGACACAACGTTTTAAAGGCACAATTTCTTTTATCCAATTATCATCTTTTAATTAATCTAACATGGCTATCCTACACCCTAGAAGGGTGACTACTTATGCATGATTAACAATGAAAAGGAAACTAAGATTATAAAACTAAGAATGATAAACATGATAAAGGAAATACTAAAAGAAAATGAAACTATAATGTAAAGACGAGAATAAAGATTACCAAAAAAGGATGAGCAAAGATTGAAATGGAATAAGAACTTGAATAGGAAATGCAAACCCGGAAACTTGAATTCCAATTACAACTAGAACAACTACAATTGAAGAAAACTTAGAACTAGACTAAACTAAACTAGAGAAAACTAAAACTAAACTAAACTAAGAAAGAAGAAGAACTAAACTAAAGAGAAATGTAAGAAGAGAAGAGATGTTGTGTGAAGAGATGGATGATATGATATGAGGGCTAGAGCATCTATTTATAGTATTAGGGTTTCGTGGAGAAGAGGTCGGGCATTAAACACATAGGTCAAAAATAGGATGAAGGAGCCGCAATGCTCGAAGCAGCACACATACCCGATCGGGTACACACTTACCCGATCGGGTAAGTTGTCTTCTGGAAGCTTTTGACTAACTCTTTATCTCCCTTTGATTGACTTGACTTCCAACATCCCCCTTGCCTTATACAATCGGGTTTGTTGATAGGGTATGATGTAAAGCGATGAATTCTCCCGTCTAATTGATTGATCTTCCGACAACTACGAAACCGTCTTTGCTTATTCTCTCTTTTGAATTAGTGAACCTTCTTGAAATGCCTTTCACTTGGGCAAGGTTGCTTCTTCAAATCGTCAGGTACTAGGCAAATGCTCGAGAATATAGAAAAAGGGCGTAGAACTGTCACTTTCCCTACAAAACAGGTTAGAACATAGGAATTCGCCTAGAAGACGATATTAGCTCATAAAGTGGCTTAACGAAGCACAAATGACATACAAAACCGAGCTAAATTGGGGGTTAAAACCATACAAATATTCACTTATCAGTAAAATTCTAAGTGTGGGGGTATTTGACAACGTCATATTGTGTCGCGTCTTTTTACGTTTGTTAAGTCTATTTTTGTATTAGATAAGGGTCGTTATCAGTTGTTCTATGCTAACTTAGTTTGCCTCGTGTTTGTAATAATTTCGTCGATTTGAGTCACTTTTTGAGTGTTTATGTCAAGACATTTGTATTTGAGTTGATCATTGTTTATACTTGAGGGTTTCGTGTCACTTGGTAAATTTTGGAGGAAACAAGAATACAAGTTAAGGTCAACCAAGAGGTGAAAACCGCAAGTCAAACGAGATCAACAAAAGTTGACGTCAACCCAAAGTCCTGGGTTAACGGAAATCAAACCCGGGAGGTCAAGCATATTCAAACTAGAAGTCAAAATAGAGGAAGGGCAAGTGGAAAGCTGGTCAACGAAAGTCAAGAAGGGTGATTTTCCACAAGCTTGCTACAACAGGGAAAAACATATTCACCGACACAACCTGCAACCTTTTCAGGTTTCACGCGAGCAAATATCTTCTTTCTTATGTTTTGGAGGCCCATTTTTCAATGACGTCAAGGTTTGTGGAGCTTAAGTATAAAAATAGGAGAATTTGAGATTTTTGGATCTCATATAATTTTTCCTACTTTCTTACACTATAACTCTCACAACATTTTTATTACTATTTGTATTAGCTTAAGTTTTAGTTAAATCTTTTGGATATTTGAAGACTACGTAAGGCTAACTTTTTTAGCTTGATGTAATTTGAGCAAAACACTCAACTTTGACATTGTACGACTCTATAATCCTCCTTTCTTTTATTTATTACTCTTTTCTTATATTTAATTATTATGTTGAGTAACTAAATATTTAGATTAATCAGCTCTGCATCTTATTTACTTAGTGAATGCTTGTTCTAGATAGGTTTGGTTACCTTGTCTTGAATATGTTAAAGCAAACTTGAATTACTCTCACTTTGATTTAAAGGTCGAGTCTTTTGGGTGGAAAAGTGTATGTTTTGTGACATAAACATGATTTATTGTTGTGATACTTAATTCTAGCTTACTCCCTTGGTTAAGTCTGAAAGCTTGTATCTTTTCTGCTTCTTGTGATTTAACAAGTGTCAAGTAGTATACAAAGGGTTGGTTTTGGGTGCTTTGATTCATGCTAGCTAATATCTTGGGAGGTGGTAATAGATAAATGAAGAAGGGAGTTTAAAAGAGTCATCTTTGTTGAATGTTGATGTGCCTTGTGATAATTACATCAAGTGTGTTTAATATATTGATATTGTGCATTCTAGGTGTTTGTTAGATTGTTCAAGTTAAAAAGTTGACATCTTTATGCTCTTCTATTACTATTCAGTCACATATTCTCTCCATTTATGTGTCACTACATGTTTGTCCATTATGAAAATCATTGTGTGTAATTAGTCAGTTTAATATATTTTGTTAGTCATTACTTCTTAATTAGTGTTTAGTGTCTTAATTAGTTCTTATCAAGAGTTTAATTGTCCAAGTTAAAAAGTTGACATCTTTATGCTTTTTATCGTCTACCTTTGGGTTCGACCCTTTAATTGCCCTTGCTATCCTTTCATTTAGGATAGTTAGAGTCTAGTCAAGGTTTAATAAGTTGTTATTTGGTCTTGTTAATCACGGTTTTAACGACACCCGCCTTTTAGCTTGTCATATAATATTTCCCTACTCCCCCTTTGTGGACTTGTGTGCTTTCAATGTATTTGTTGGAGTGAGTGTCCTCAACATTAGTGCGATCACATGATTAAATATCAATAATAAGAATACAAAGGGATGATGAATATTATAGTCAATTGGTCAATATAAATCGATAACGATTGGCTCAATTGAGTTTGACATTATGATCGGTGTTTGTCGCGGTCCCGATATAAAAATAATTACCCACACTTAGGCTAACAACATAAAGAATGTAATTAGGGAAGTAGGGATCGATCCTCAGGGAGTACGTGTTAACTATGAATTGCTATGGGGTGATTTTCATTTAAGTTCGATTCATTTGGGGTGATTGTCTAAACTACTAACATGAAATAAAATGACAAGTATGTAATGACGATATTTAAATGACGAGTATGGAAATTGCAATAAAAATAAATCTAATCTAATTGACGGAAAGAAAGGTGACGATAATTAAATCTAACTAAGAACGATAATTAAAATGATAATTAAATCTAACTACAATAATAGAAAACTAATAAACTAAAAAATGACAATAAAATAAACAATCTAAGAACGGAAATAAAATGACGGTAAAATAAACTAACTAAAACGATAAAATAAACTATTTAATCAAATTGATATAGAGAATTAGAAATTCATGTCAAATGATTTAAAAGCTTTATTGATACCAATATTAGAATTACTACGATTGTCTAAGCCTTGTAGCGGTATATTCCTCTCGGATTCGTAACGACTTTTTAATGGGTCCTAACGTCCTTTCAGCCTGGTTAGGTCACTAAATCCCTATTGGTAGTCCTAATTCCCATCCCAACTTTCGTTCTAAGACGGAAATTGACTAATACAAACAATTGTTTATGGCCATTAAACAAAGTTATAGAATTTGGCACAACCAAAGGAAGAAACAAACTAGGTGGTTCTATTGGTATCGACTCTTCTTTTAATTCATTTTAACTAGCAAATCATTTCAATATTTCAATCTTATTTATTGTATTTACAAAATGATAATCTTACAATATTAGATTTAATTTATGTAATTAAGTAAATTAAGAGGAAAATGATAAACCAAATTAAACTACGAAATAAAAGTGCTAAAATGATTAAGGTGATTATGTAACAACCCGAAAAATACCAATTTTTCTAGTAAAAATATTTACTAACACTTTTCAGTAGAACTTAAGTTTTTAAAATAGGAATTTTTGTTCGGAGTCTTATTTTGAAATTCCGCGTTCGTATTTGGAATTTTGAGGGATTCCATGAAAAGACCGTTTTTAGTCATCTTTGACTTTTCTTGACTTTTAAGTCGTCTTTGACTTTTCCTTGACTTTTTTTAAAGTCGTCATTGACTTTTTCTTGACTTTTAAGTCGTCATAAACTTTTCTTGACTTTTAAGTCATTTTTTACTTTTCTCGACTTTTAAGTCGACTTGACCTTCCGTTGACTTTTCCCGACTAGCCTTGCAAGTTTGAAGACCGAAATTTTATTAAAAAAATAATATTTTTGATTTATTTTTATTTAGATTTATTATGATTTATCATAATTTAATATAATTATTTTGAATTTATTCGGAATTTAAAGAATAACGTTTACGGTTTTAACCGAACGTCATTTAACTATTCCCGACTCATCGTAAAGCGCGAAACCAAATCGAAACTCGACTTTGGCATGAGTCACACGCGCGTGTCATCGCTTTCCACTCACCATTAGATATTTTATTTATTTTGATTAAACTAATCAAAATATCTAGATATTTATTAACTTTATCGATCAGTTAACGAAAATTACGCAAATCGTTTACAAAACTGATCCGACAAACACACTTCTACACGGCTCAAACGCCCTCTAATAGCCCTTGATATTTTCATTTCTTTTGATTATTAATAACATAATATCTTGATATTTAGTGTAATTAACTTTATCGTTAATTATATTAAATCGTTTA
>JAIUZE010071979.1:0-32293 GCA_022085475.1 Heliosperma pusillum | reverse complement strand
TGATACACTCAAACCCTAATCAACACGTAATCATGTGAATCAGTTAACAATCAGTAATCCAAACTCTATCAATCCTAGCCGGCTTGCATCTCACCTTCGAGAACTCATAGAATCATACAAACATGAAAGACCAATACTTCTACAAACAGGCATAAGTTCTTAGAACAGTCGATAGAAGACTTCTGTAACTCGAGGCTATACCACAAGGTAGGACAACATCCTAGTCCTAGACTGATCAGACCTAGCGACAACAGGTATTCCGTTCCCCGTCCCATGACATAACCGTCTATGAGAAACTCTACTAGGCGACCCCCTAAGCAGAGATGGCTAGTACTTAAGCTGGTTCCAACCCCAAAACGGATTAGGCAACCATGCCCCGACTTGGATATTAACCCACCAAGCCGAGACACAAAAGCTATCAAGCGGCAAACTCCGTATGCTCGTTAAAGATAGTACGGGCCTATCAATGTCGTGGTCCAAGCTACTCATTTAGGATTAGAATGGTCAAGACGCCATATTCTCATAATTCTCTATGGGTACTTAGTCAACACGACACCAACCATAAAATAAAACAGTCACGGGAAAACATCCTATCATGTGACTATTTGCATATCCATAATAATCAAATATCATATCGCCTCATATCTACCAAGGCTAATTCATAATTAAATACAACCTTACTTGAAGACAAATCCCCGACCCGAGTCCCGCGACGGGTCATCAGTCAAACGGGGCTGACTAGATCTTAGTTTGACCAAACCCGTTTGGTCAAACCGGCTAGAAACAGAGTCTTTTCCACATAGACATAAAATCAACATATTCATTTCATGTTATTTTATTAAGACTTCTAACATGTGAAATATTACAACATCCCAAAACCCGTTTGACTTAAAGAATATAAATTTAAACTACGATCTCGTCTTATAATTCCTAACATGTGAGAAATAATAATTCAATGAGAAATCTTTTTAAATAAATATTTTACTTATTAATATTTCTCGCTTGCTAATTATTACAAAACGCGATAAAAATGACGATAACTCAAAAACCGTCACAAGTCCCAAAGTGGGACCCATGGGCTGAGTTGGGCCGGACCCCACATGGGCTTAGATGGGCCCCACGGGCCTGTTTTGCTAAAAATGGGCTGTTTTGGCCTTTTTAACGGTTTTACTAAAAACCGTTTCTAATTATTTCCCGCATGCTTTAACATAATTAAAACTCGTCAAAACAACAATTAAACAATCAAACATTGACACAACCCAAAGACCAAAACCCGGACCCACCATAGACCAGCCCAGACCGGTCTGAACCGGCCTGGACCGGCCTGGTTTGGACCGGTTTTCGAGCCACCAATTCGGCCACCACCAAACAACAACCCCAAAATTCCAAATTAATTCTAACATGTTTTTACTTAATCAACACCCATTTTAACAACCAATTTAACCATCCATCATACAACAATCATCATCATGAAGAAATCATAAAAATATAACAAGAACAACCAACATGTTATAAAATCATAAAACACCATACTAACTACTACTTAACATGTTACTACCTAAAAATCATAAAATCATAATAATATGAACAAAAACTAAAGATGAACCAAAACTAAAGAAACCAAAGCTATGTAACATTAAATCGTCGAGTAACTCGGAATCGTTACCTAGCTAGCAAAATCAAGTAGCACCAAAATAAGAAACTAGAAACTAAGAAACCGTCTTTAGTCTTCCCCTATATATACGAGTCACCAAATCGTCTTCAAATCTTCACCTATCAGAAATGACAAGAAAACATTTATTAGAACTTAAAAATATGAATTTCCATAATTAAAGTCTTGAAAACGATTTTGACGGAATTGAAATTAAAACCGTTACTGGAGATGAGAGCGAAAGGAGAGTCTAGAAATTAAATTAGATGGATGTAATTAAGAAACGGAAGATTTTATTGAGGTTTGCTCAGAAAAAAAAAACGAGAAGAACAAATGATGCACGACGAAGAACACGAAGAACGATCAAATAAAGTGATGTTTTGATCTTAATTTGATTTGTTGTAAAATGAAAAGTTGTTTGTGAGTAATGTGGTGTTGGGTGAGCCGTGTAGTTATAGGCAAATAAGGATGTCGAGTTTTGAAATTGTTGTTACGTAATTGACTCGTGTTTACTAATTATTTTACGGTAAACGATTTAATATAATTAACGATAAAGTTAATTACACTAAATATCAAGATATTATGTTATTAATAATCAAAAGAAAGACAAATATCTAGTCCTATTAGAGGACTTATGAGCCGTGTGAAATGATGAGGAGGACGGATCCGGATTTCGATCGTTTGCGTAACTTTCGTAAACTGACGATTAAAGGGAAATAATCATCTGATAATTATGATATATTAATCAAAAGTAATGAAAAAATCACGGTCTATATTAGAGAGGCAAATTGAGCCGTGTGATGTTGAGCTTGTCGGGTCTGTTTTGCTCGATTTGCGTAATTTTCGTTAACTAATCGATAAAGTTAATAAATATCTAGATATTTTGATTAGTTTAATCAAAATAAATAAAATATCTAATGGTGAGTGGAAAGCGATGACACGCGCGTGTGACTCATGCCAAAGTAGAGTTTCGATTTTGTTTCGCGCTTTACGATGAGTCGGGAATAGTTAAATGACGTTCGGTTAAAACCGTAAACGTTATTCTTTAATTTCCGAATAAATTCAAAATAATTATATTAAATTATGATAAATCTTAATAAATCTAAATAAAAATAAATCAAAAATATTATTTTTTTAATAAAATTTCGGTCTTCAAACTTGCAAGGCGAGTCGGGAAAAGTCAACGGAAGTCAAAGTTGACTGAAAAGTCGAGAAAAGTCGAAGATGACTTAAAAGTCAAGAAAAGTTTAGGACGACTTAAAAGTCAAGAAAAAAGTCAATGACGACTTTAAAAAGTCAAGGAAAAGTCAAAGACGACTTAAAAGTCAAGAAAAGTCAAAGATGACTAAAAACGGTCTTTTCATGGAATTCCTCAAAAATTCCAAATACGAACGCGGAATTTCAAAATAAGACTCGGAACAAAAATTCCTATTTTAAAAACTTAAGTTCTACTGAAAAGTGTTAGTAAATATTTTTACTAGAAAAATCGGGTATATTTCGGGTTGTTACATTAAATCTTATTTAATCGTATTAAAATAAGACGAAAAATTTATTCAGTCAGTTATCGTATACTTGACTAATAAACTTAAGTGGAATGAGTTCCTAACTCAATTTCCAATAAATAACTCTCGTAACTAAACGTACATATCAAATATATGTAATGCTCTAATTAAACTGTATCGCATACAAATAATTAGTATTCTATTTGGGTCTCATCCTATAGGTGTGACCTAAAGGGATCAGTTGATTACCGCCGTCATACGACAATAACGTCAAACTCTAGTCAGCCAAGCGTTACCGATTTACGTTAATCAACTGACGTGGAGTATCAAAATATACTAATCATGCCACGTATATTCCAAATGAGATTTATTATATAAATGCACTATTGTGGAGGACACTTACTCCAACCAACAATAGGCAAATATTCGCCGAAGCGACATCGAGATCGATCCCATATGTAGTGAGGGTAATCTAGAAGAACCTACAAGCCTCCTTTTGCACTCCCTAAGCTAAGACTAAACAAGATAAATGACAAAACTTTAAGCTTTTCTCATATTGTTTTAACTCATTTTTGAATTTGTGATAGCATATTTCGTTTTTTTGTGAAATGTAAAAGGTAGCACGTGATGATTGAAAGGTTACATGTGTTAGAGTAGGTGTCCTCCACAATAGTGCGCCACATAATAAATCTCATTAAGGAATATAATTGTGATATTTATTGACTATATATATATATGATTAGTCAGTTGATTAACGTAAATCAATAACGGTTGGCTGACTAGAGTTTGACGTTATTGTCGTATGACGGCGGTGATCAACTGATCCCTTTCGGTCACACCTATAGGATGAAACCCAAATAGTAACTAATTATTTGTATTTGATACAATTGATTAGTCCATTACATATATTTGGTATGTACGAGAGTTAATTGTTAGAAATTGAGTTAGGAACTCAAATTCGATTAAGTTTATTTTTCAATTATGCAATAATTGACTAATAAATTTATATCTTATTTTAATATGATTAAATAAGATCTAACTTAGTAATTAATCGTTAATTTACTAAATTAGTTGAGGTTTTATATATATTTTGAGGTAGAGGTAATTAGTTAATTAAATTTACAAGGAGTTGTAAAATAAATTAACTAAGCATTGTGAGAACCATTATATATTGATATAATGATAAAATATCACTTACATGTTAAGTACATATTGTTTATTAATTTGTGTCATATAGTTGTTATATGATCAAATTAACACTTAATTATACAAGATAATTAAACATATGATTAATAAGTATTTGTGGGACAAATATCAAAAATCAAATTGGACCATATGGTCACCATGTGAGCCGAAAAAAGGGTCTAGTAGTAGTGATGATGATTGTTCTTGTCTATGCACACAAGTCACCATGTGATAGTGACATATCATGCATACCAAAATCATTACAAACACTACTACACTCTACTACATTGCATGAGAATAAAATGAACAAAATATTTGCTCATATAGAGCATCATGGCCGGCCATGTTGCCTATAAATAGGACAGTTGTTGTTCTCATTTTTTCAATTGGTTTTGTGACTATATATTACTAAGGTAGTAATATTAATAATATTAATATATATCACTATTATTATCTAGTTAATAATATTAGTGATTATTTGGGTACATCTTGGGTGCAACTAGAAGGAGATCTTCTTATTTTAAGATTGTTGGAGGATCATTTACTACATTAGCTCAAGAACAATAAGAAGGTGTTCTTATTGTGCCCATCTTATTTCCATTTCAAAGTGAGGAAAATTCTTCTTTTATATAATGTCTTTATATTTGCATGCATGTTACATAGATCATTAAACACTAAATTAACAAGTAAATTAGTAACTAATTAGAGGATTCTAATTAAGGTCTATGCACTTTCAAAATGGCCTTGAGAGTCACCTAGGAAAGCGGTCACCAAGGAATTATCACATCATGGGGGTGATCAAGATGGTCAAATGCACGCCCTTGACTACGCTCTAGAAAATAGACCGAAATAATACAAAAATTACACAACAAATGGTGTCTCAACTCTATTTTAGAGGACAAAGTGCTAAGTAAAAAAAGTATCTACATTGGAATATCTATGCTTGTCTAGTTTCCAAATCAGGCATTCAAAAGCTATTTACCTAAATGCAACTACATCCCATGACGTAATATTAACGAATATATACAAAACTAATGCAAATGCTCTAATAAACTACATGACATATACTCTAATGCAATCTTCTAACAGCACATAGTTCACCCAGCCGCCAAATCATCAAAATCCGCAGCACAATCATCACCACTTTCCTTCAAACTTCTCATGTGCCAAGAAGTAAAGAAAGAAAAATGGAGAAGAAATAAGAACAATCATACCGCGGCGACCTTCTATTTCCCTTTATTATGTCTCTTAGTGTCCAATAGTGTACCTATGTATAGAGATTAGAAGTAACAACAATGTATATATACAACTTAAATTATGTACAAGCTAATTCTTAGGATTTTTCAATCTTTTTCAATTTTTTTGGCTTTTAAAATTCTTTTTAAATGTACAAAAGAAAGACATGTTCTTGGAATTTTTCAAAATTTTGGAACATAATTTTCCATCCTCCACATAGGAACGTACATTGTCTCCAATTTACAAAATGAGATTATTTAAAATAGAGAAAGCATGTTTTGGGTTTTTAAAACGATTTTATAAAAAGAAAACAACTTGTTTTTGGTTTTTTTTTTTAAATAAAGAAAGCGGATGAATTATGTGCTTTGCAAATAAGCTGGTCTAAATGCTAATGCATGAAATGCAAATAAACTATATGAACTACCCTTAATGCAAGTATTATATATTACAAGTGTAATGATATGCATTTAAACTAAATGTATATATTACAAATGCCAACTAAATTAATATGTCTAAGCTAAAGTGATGCATGAGATCGATTAGGAAGCGAGCTAATTTTTATTAACTCCTAGTCACTAGTGGCCTAACTTCCCCAAACGGAACAAGACACATCCTCACATTTGAGGTTCATCCTTATCGATCCAAGGGGGAGGTAAGACAAGAACATTATAAATGGAAATGCAAACTAAAATAGAATGCATGCTAAGAAAAGGGTGAATGCTTACAAATGGTGGTTATAAGGACGACTTCACCAAACTCATTTCTTGGCTTCACTAATATAAAAATCTATGAGACTTAATGCTCTTAGCAACCGATCAAAGGCTTTTGAATGGGCTTCAAATAAGCACAAATAGGATATTGGCCACCTAAGCACAAAGCTTGGCCAACCTAGCATAAAAGGAAGCTTGCCAAAATCTCTCCCATTCATCTTACCCTTGGCACCCGAGCCTTCCGATGCTCCAAACCAACCGACTCACAAACTTTGTCAATAAAAGGTAGGAAATATGATTCATACTCTTTGGGAGGCTTCAAGTATGTCCTTTTTGTTAGTGAAAGACCTCATTAGAAACTTCTAATGACATATAAAACTACTAATTAATTTATATTTTGGTCTTAAAATCACATGCATGCAAACAAAAATCCATAATATAAAAGAAAATAAGAAACAATTCCTTACATTGTTATAAAGGAAATAAAACAACAACAAATTTGTTGTTTTATGAACAATCTACTTGCTTAGGATGATCCACCAACCTTTGTGAGCTTCCAACTAGAAAGCCTCCTTAAGGAAGCACCCAAGATTAGCCCAAAAACTTACTAATTATTAAATAGATAATTTACTAAGTAACCTTATTTATTATATAATATTATTACTCTAATAATATTAGTAAATGTATATTATTGCTATGTGATTTTATTTGATGAAGAATTTGATCAACTATTTGATCAAATATGATAAAGAAGATGAAGAAATGTTCTTCCTTTTTCTTCTTTATTGGAACCAACCTTTGTGTTTCAAAAAATAAAATTCAACAACAATTATGTGTATATAGGTAGGTATATATAGACAATAATATGGTGGAATATTATGTCATACATGACATAATATAGTGGAAAATGGCCTAATAATAACATAGACCATGCATGCATTATTTTGGTACATTTATAAGCATTTGGGTCCATTTTTGACTCTTGATATTTGTCCCACAAATATTTATAAGACTAAATTTTTAATTATCGATTATAATTAAATGTTAATTGGATTATTTAATAATTAAATAATACAAGTAACTAACTATTGTACACTTAACGTTTAAGTAATATTTGTCCATTATATCAATATATAATGGGTTATGGAATACCCATTTAGCTAATATTACAACTCTTTGTAATATTTATCAGCTAGTTACCACTACCTCACAATATATACACATAATATAATAATTTAGTTAATTAACTATTAATTACTAAATTTCGTCTATTAATCAATTATCATATAGTTGAATAATAAAATTCTTTGGCCCGAGTTCATAACTCGTCATCAAAGGAAATTCACTTTGACTATTTATAAGTCAATTTATACAACGTTATAATTATATCATATATAACTTCATTTTTCTATTTGGGCATCATTCTATAGGTGTGACCGAAAGGGATGAGTCAATCACCGCCGTCTTACGACAGTAACGTCAAACTCTAGTCAGCCGAGCGTTACCGATTTACGTTGATCAAATGACCAATAATAAAATATTATATCCCTGATATTCCTTTTAGAGATTTATCATGTAGACGCATTATTGAGGAGGACACTCACTCCAACAATCTCCCACTTGTCTGATACAAGTATGCGGTACCAATTCTCTTGTCCCTTATAATCTCCCACTCAATGCAAGGTGTCTTTCAGGTCCTACTTGCAGACGATCATATCAAGAGTGGTTTCCTCGATCTAGAGAATGACTGTCTGACCGGATAATCTACGATAAACTTCATATCCGAGCGTGGCCACGCATTTCCAGTGACATCTCATCGAGTGGCCTTGATATATTAAACCCTGACAAGGGTGGACAATCCCATTGACCTATTCTCCTTGTTTGATATAGATCACAATGACCCAGTAAAAATCCATCAGCCTCCTTTTACAGCGCGACCTAGGACAAAAACCAAAGCCACCGGAAAACTACATCAACTTAGACAAATAGTCGCAAGTCTAAAGAATTGACTCTAAGAAAAAAATACAAATCCTTACCACGACCAGGTAACGTAAGGATTCTATAAATGGTCATTGTCCGACAGATTGTCTTACATTCTGCCTATGTAATTAACCAGTCATCATTATGACCTTATAATGGTTGAACACACCATCAATCGACTTACAATCTAGTTACTCCGAGGCGTCACCTCATTAAGTAACCAGGGACAAAATACAATGTTAATCCAGTTCACTTTAATAGGTTTCAACATCGTCAAACAATCTATTTGGATAAAACAAAGTATTAAAGTTCAGATAAAACTGAAACGATAAATGCAATTATCATATATGAAATAATTAATACAATATCTCAATTATTACATATCATATAATTTACAACAATTCCGGTATTCGTCTCAATCCCATAGAAACTACATGACTATCATGTTTGGCTTGAGACAATGGCTTGGTTAAGGGATCAGCAATATTTTGCTCTGTCCCAACCTTACAAACTGTTATTTCCTTCCTTTCAATTAAATCTCTAATTACATGAAATTTCCTAAGTACATGTCTAGACTTACTACTAGACTTGGGCTCTTTTGCTTGAAAACTTGCCCCACTGTTATCACAATAAATAGTGATAGGATCTTCGGCCGCAGGTACTACTTTTAGTCCCTCCAAAAATTGCCGAATCCAAACAGCTTCTTTTGCAGCTTCAGACGCTGCAATGTACTCAGCTTCCGTTGTAGAATCAGCAGTCAAAGACTCCTTGAAAATTCTCCAACAAACTACTCCTCCATTTATCAGAAATACAAAACCAGCCTGGGATTTCAAATCATCCCTATCTGTTTGGAAACCAGCATCCGTGTAACCTTTTACACTTAATCTTGTATCTCCTCCAAACACCAAGAACGAATCCTAAGTTCTTCTTAAGTACTTAAGAATATTCTTGACGGCTATTCAGTGACTTTCACCTGGATTATTCTGATAACGACTCGTCATACTCAAAGCATACGAGACATCAGGACGGGTGCACATCATAGCATACATGATCGATCCGACAGCGGAAGCATAAGGAATCGATTTCATGCATTCAATATCCTTAGGCTTAGTAGGACATTGTGACTTACTCAAAGTTATCCCACTGCCTATCGGTAGAAAACCTCTCTTAGAGTTTATCATATTGAACCAGTCAAGAATTTTATCAATATAAGCTTCTTGACTCAAAGCCAATATCCTTTTAGATCTATCTCTATAGATCCGGATACCTAAGATGCGCTGAGCTTCTCCCAAATCTTTCATTTGGAAGTGATTTCCTAACCACTCCTTTACAGAAGTGAGCATATGAATATCATTCCCAATGAGTAGAATATCGTCCACATACAAAACTAAGAAAACAACTTTGCTCCAACTAAAATTCATGTACAAACATGGTTCCTCGACACTTCGAGAAAATCCATTCAGTTTGATAACATGATCAAAGCGATGATTCCAACTTCTTGATGCTTGCTTAAGACCATAAATAGATCTCTTAAGCTTGCACATTTTGTTAGGATTTTTATGATTGACAAAACTTTCAGGTTGTGTCATATACACTTCCTCTTCCAGAAACCCATTCAGGAAGGCGGTCTTGACATCCATTTGCCATATTTCATAATCATGAAATGCAGCAATCGCTAACATAATCCGAACAGATCTCAGCATAGCAACCGGTGCAAAAGTTTCATCATAATGTAAACCATGAACCTGAGTGAAACCTTTTGCCACCAATCTAGCTTTGTAGACATCTTTATGTCCATCTATGCCGATTTTAATTTTGAAAATCCATTTACACTTAAGAGGTCGTACATCTTTAAGTAAGTCTACCAGGTCCCATACCTGATTATCGTACATAGAATCTATTTCGGATTGCATGGCTTCAAGCCATAGCTTTGATAAGTGAATATTTGTATGATTTTAACCCCCACTTTAGCTCGGTTTTGTATGTCATTTGTGCTTTGTTAAGCCACTTTATGAGCTAATATCGTCTTCTAGGCGAATTCCTGTGTTCTAACCTGTTTTGTAGGGAAAGTGACGTTTCTACGCCCTTTTTCTATATTCCCGAGCATTTGCCTAGAACCCGACGATTTGAAGAAGCAAGCTTGACCAAGTGAAAGGCATTTCAAGAAGGTTCACTAATTCAAAAGAGAGAAGAAGCAAAGACAGTTTCGTAGTTGTCGGAAGATCAATCAATTAGGCGAAAGCAATCATCGCTTTACATCAAACCCTATCAACAAACCCGACTCAAGAGGTCAAGGGGGATGATGGAAGTCAAGTCATAGGCAAAGGAAGATGAAACGTTGGTCAAAGCTTCTAGATACCACTTACCCGATCGGGTAAGTGTGTACCCGATCGGGGATGTTCGCTGCTCCGCACAAATTGCTTAACTTCCTATTTTTGTCCTATATGTTCAATGCTTGACCCCTTCCCCACGAAACCCTAATGCTATATAAAGAGCTTCAGCCACCACAATAACTCATATCATCTCTTCACACAACATCTCTTCTCTTAGTTTAGTTTTTCTTCTTTCTCTTATCTTTCTTAGTTTAGTTTTAGTTTTCTCTAGTTTAGTTTAGTCTAGTTCTAAGTTTTCTTCAATTGTAGTTGTTCTAGTTGTAATTGTAATTCAAGTTTCCGGGTTTGCATTTCCTATTCAAGTTCTTGTTCTATTTCAATCTTTGCTCATCCTTCTCGGTAATCCTTATTCTTGTTTTTACATTTCCTTTATCATATTTACCATTCTTAGTTTTATATTCTTAGTTGCTCTTTCATTGTTAATCATGCATAAGTAGTCACCTTTCTAGGGTGTAGGGTAGCCATGTTAGATTGATTAAGAGATGATAAATGGATAAAAGAAATTGTGCCTTTAAAACGTTGCGTCTATGCATGTTTGGATTGTAATGATAGTTGACGATTTTTGGCCATAATCATTGACTAGAATGGAAGTCTTTTCCAAGGTAGAGATACGGGAATTGAATAGACAAAGCATGACATGGTAGATTAAGACCTAGTAAATCGCCTAAAAGCCTGCTAGACCATCTGATCTATGATTGTAATGAACACATCATTCTTACGAACTCACAATGAATTATTTGCATATCCTAAATCCAATTTCATCAATATGTTAATCTACATGTGTGAACCTACTTCCCTAGATTGCTTTCTTTATTGCATTGATTCATTTTCCTTATAGCATTTAGTAATTAGTGACAAACATTCGCCAATCGTACAAGATAGAGCTCTAACCATAACTATTCACAAGTATCTCCCGTCTCCCCGAGATCGACCCCTTACTTCCCTCATTACATTAATTTGTTGTTAGCCTAGTCTGGGTTATTTATCTTTGATTAGGGTACGCGACGACCCGGTCAAATTTTGGCGCCGTTGGCGGGGAGCACGGTTTTGTTTATTTGTGATTAGTAGAGTTTTACCTTGTCTTTTTCTTTTTTTTTTTCTTCTTTTCTTTTGTCTCGAGGAACACTTGTTCCTTGAGATTTTTCTCACCATTTCTTTGTAGTATAGTGACTCTTTTCAGGTAATAGGAATATTTTCTTTCAAAGGGATTGTTTTATTTTCTCTCAATGACTATCTATTTCCAACCTCCACAATGTGAGAATGAGCCTTTCCATGAATACCTCGACCGATTTTATAGCTATTCTAACCATATTATCTCTCTTGGGTATACCCTTGATGAGACCTATATGAAACATGTCGTACTTCATGAAATGCTCATTGAGTGTCGTAGCCTGGCTATGAAATTGAGTGGTGGAAGTCTTTATCAGAAGAGAGGAGAGAAACTTTGGATTTTCTTGGACTTTATGGCATCCCAATATCGGGAAGAAACTCACCGGCGGTTGAGGATCCAAGAGCAACTCAATGAAATCATGGCTCAAATTCAAAAGCTCAAAGGGCAAAAGGAAGAACCCAAGTTTAAAAAATGTAAGCCAATCAATTTTCCTTATGCTTTTTCAGCCCCCCCATGTGAGTCTACTTTCTCCTATGCTTTTTCAGCCCCCCCATATAAGTCTAATTTTCCCCAATCATATGAATTAATAGATGACGATGATGATGGTCCAACCTTTTCTATTGAAAGTCACTCTAGTGTCGTTCCATTTGACAATTTTGAGACCCCCATTATTGATATTGACCATATGGTAGTCGAGACTTTAGACAAGGATGTTGTTAAGCCCATTTGTGACTCCAATGGAGAGTCGTCGATCGAGTCATCAGATTTCTTTGAAAATCCTTTCGCTAAGGATATTCTAGATTTATTTGAAAGTGATATTGGGTTTTGTGAACCTAGCCTCGAAATTAAGTGGGATCAACCACCCATTTTTGATTCCCACTCCTTTGATTCACCCTACCTCCAATTAGAGTCCACTAATGATATTTTGAGAACTAATTGTTTGTTCCATGATCTTAAACATTTCACTCCATCTCTCACTGACGAGTGGAGCAGTTCAGTGGTCATCTATGAAGTTTGTCATGCGCACAATGATAAGATATATCACTTCTTACCTTCAATATTTCATGCCTATATCTTGTCAATTGCTTACATATGTTTTTGTATAGCTCATACGCAGGTATATGATCGACTTCTAAGGGCATTGACATGCTTTTTAAGGCACAAAGAATGATTTTCATTAATAAAGAGTCTAGCAAGACTTTTAAATTGCGCTTCTCGGGAGGCAACCCGTGTTCCTTTTCTTTCTGCATTTTTATTTTTGTATTCCCTTTTTTTTGTTAGGATTTATTTTGCAGATGAAAGAGTTTTTGAAGAGAATCTATAAAGACCTTCCTTGTCAAGTCCAAAAGACTAGCTTGGGGGAGTCCGCGCTGACTAGTAAGCTTCACTCTTCTTTCATTTTTCCTTCTTCCCATTAAGCATCTCGTTGCATGTTTAGTCTTCGTGCTCACATTGAGGACAATGTGATGTTTAGTTTGGGGGAGGGATTGCATTTTCCCATTTTGCATTTTAGTTGATCATTTTTCAAATTTTGAATAAGAAAAGAGAAAATTTTAAAATTTTGAACACAATTGAATGCTTTTCATGCTTTGCTTGCTTATTTATTATGCTATCACGTTGCATTTCCCAAACTTAGAGCTTTCAAACCATAATGATTCAATATTCATTGAATTGTGCATACATGGGGAAGTCTTGTACACAGTAGGCATGGAATGAATCTATAGATGAGTATGCTTGATCTTGACATTTGGCAAGTTACATATATTGTAAGGTAGAACCTCCTTAGACTGGTACATCTATACCCGATCCCAATTAGGTGTGTGTAGTTTCTCCTTATGATTTGCGTCAAATCAAAGACGCATAAGTATGGTTCTCATTTCATTCCCATAAGCATTGCATTCATGATTCACTAAGATTTGAAGCCTTTTTCACTTTGAATTACCCCTCAAAATTAGCCCCTTCATACAAATGCTTCACAAAATAATAGCTACACATAAAAAATGCCTACCTTTTGAGCTAGTAGCTAGACTATGGTGTATGGGTGCTCTTTTGAGAAGATTTGTTCTTCTATGTCAAAGTGAATTTGGGAGAACAAAAAATATGTCCAAAAAGTGATGTTATGTTCAGAAAAAAAGAAAGAAAAAAATGTAATAGAAAAAAGAAAAAATTGAAAAAGAAAAAAATCGAAAAAAGAAATAAAAAGAAATAAAAGAAGAAGTTGTGAGTATCTCCTCAAAATGTCAAATCAATAGAAGGCGTTTACCCTTGTGTTTCGTGTGTAATAAGCCAATTTGTTCCTTCTGGCTTCGTTACTCGTCTTTTGGAAATTAATCGAAAGTTTGGATTGAGTATTCATTTATCATTGGTCAGTTGCTAGCTCTTTCTAACCTTCACATTGACCATAACTGTTTGTCCACCTTTCACCCATTTCCCAAAACCTTCTTCATTCCTTTTTCGGCTTCTTCTCTATGTGCATTATGATCTTTGACTTGTGTTTTGAATTGTTTACCATATTAGATTGCGGCCACATTTTCATAAGTCGTAGATAGGTGAGTGTCTCAAAAGCATTTACACATAAAGAAATCACCTTTTACATGCAATGAGTGTTCGAGTGTGCCGTGAGAGTCCATTTGTCAAAAGATCATGCAAGAGCCGAAAATTCTATAGTGAAATTCTTTGTGCTACGCCGTTATGTAAATCTCAGCCATGTTATGTATCATTCTTGCCCACGTTGCTTTTGGGTTATGATTCATTATGTTTTCAAAGTTTTACGTTGAGATTTGTTTCTTGATGGTGTAGTAGCCAATGCTTGCAACCCTTGTCCTGGTATTGTTTGTTATTTTTGCTTGAGGACAAGCAAAGGTTTAGCTTGGGGAGTTTGATAAGTGAATATTTGTATGATTTTAACCCCCACTTTAGCTCGGTTTTGTATGTCATTAGTGCTTTGTTAAGCCATTTTATGAGCTAATTCGTCTTCTAGCGAATTCCTGGGTTCTTACAAACCTGTTTTGTAGGGAAAGGACGTTTTCTACGCACTTTTATATATTTCCCGAGCATTTGCCTAGAAACCCGACGATTTCGAAGGAAGCAAGCTTGACCAAGTAAAAAAGCATTTCAAAGAAGGTCACTAATTCGAAAGAGAGAAGAAGCAAAGACAGTTTCGTAGTTGTCGGAAGATCAATCAATTAGGCGAAAGCAATCATCGCTTTACATCAAACCCTATCAACAAACCCGACTCAAGAGGTCAAGGGGGATGATGGAAGTTAAGTCATAGGCAAAGGAAGATGAAACGTTGGTCAAAGCTTCTAGATGACCACTTACCCGATCGAGTAAGTGTGTACCCGATCGGGGATGTTCGCTGCTTCGCACAAATTGCTTCAACTTCCTATTTTTGTCTTATATGTTCAATGCTTGACCCCTTCCCCACGAAACCCTAATGTTATATAAAGAGCTTCAGCCACCACAACTCATATCATCTCTTCACACAACATCTCTTCTCTTAGTTTAGTTTTTCTTCTTTCTCTTATCTTTCTTAGTTTAGTTTAGTTTTAGTTTTCTCTAGTTTAGTTTAGTCTAGTTCTAAGTTTTCTTCAATTGTAGTTGTTCTAGTTGTAATTGGAATTCAAGTTTCCGGGTTTGCATTTCCTATTCAAGTTCTTGTTCCATTTCAATCTTTGCTCATCCTTCTCGGTAATCCTTATTCTTGTTTTTACATTTCCTTTATCATATTTACCATTCTTAGTTTTATATTCTTAGTTGCTCTTTCATTGTTAATCATGCATAAGTAGTCACCTTTCTAGGGTGTAGGGTAGCCATGTTAGATTGATTAAGAGATGATAAATGGATAAAAGAAATTGTGCCTTTAAAACGTTGTGTCTATGCATGTTTGGATTGTAATGATAGTTGACGATTTTTGGCCATAATCATTGACTCGAATGGAATTCTTTTTCAAGGTAGAGATACGGGAATTGAATAGACAAAGCATGACATGGAAGATTAAGACCTAGTAAATCGCCTAAAAGCCTGCTAGACCATCTGATCTATGATTGTAATGAACACATATTTCTTACGAACTCACGATGAATTATTTGCATATCCTAAATCCAATCTCATCATTATGTTAATCTACATGTGTGAACCTACTTCCCTAGATTGCTTTCTTTATTGCATTGATTAATTTTCCTTATAGCATTTAGTAATTAGTGACAAACATTCGCCAATCGTACAAGATAGAGCTCTAACCATAACTATTCACAAGTATCTCCCGTCTCCCCGAGATCGACCCCTTACTTCCCTAATTACATTAATTTGTTGTTAGCCTAGTCTGGTTTATTTATATTTGATTAGGGTACGCGACCACCCGGTCAAGCTTAGAATCGGAACTAGTAATAGATGCTTTGTAGGTTTTAGGTTCGTCACTTTCTAAAAGTAACACTTCATAATCACCATCCTCCTTGATAACTCCTAGATATCTATCGGGTCGGTGATTAACCCTCCCTGACCTCCTAGGTTCAGATGGAACAATAAGTGAGCCAGACGAAGAAGGAACGTCTTCCTGTGTCGTCACCTCAGTTTGTGGCCCTTGAACTTCATCAATTTCAAATTATCTCCCACTCTGTCTTCTAGAAATAAATTCATTTTCTAAAAAGACAGCCTCACGAGCCAAAAACACTTTGCCCTCGTGACGTTCGTAAAAGTAATAACCACGTGTTTCCTTTGGATAGCCTATAAAGATACATTTGTCAGATCGTGGTGGTGAATATTTGAGCAATGATTTCATTGATCACCTAGAAGATTGTGGTATTGTATCTCAGTTAACTCCTCCTGGCACACCACAATTAAATGGTGTGGCTGAGAGGAGGAATCGAACTTTATTAGATATGGTTCATTCGATGATGAGTCAGACTGAGTTACCGAACTCATTTTGGGGATTTGCCATATTATCTGCGATACGTTCACTAAATCAAAGCCCAACTAAAGCAGCTGATAAAACTCCATATGAGATATGGAAAGGGAAGGTCCCGAACTTGTCATATATGAAAATATGGGGTTGTGACGCTTATGTCAAGAACAAGTCTGACGATAAGCTAGCTCCTAGCTATGATACCACTTGTTAGTGAAAGACCTCATTAGAAACTTCTAATGACATATAAAACTACTAATTAATCTATATTTTGGTCTTAAAATCACATGCATGCAAACAAAAATGCATAATAAAAAAAAAAAAAAAAAAACAATTCCTTACAATGTTATAAAGGAAATAAAACAACAACAAATTTGTTGTTTTATGAACAATCTACTTGCTTAGGATGATCCTCCAACCTTTGTGAGCTTCCAACTAGAAAGCCTCCTTAAGGAAGCACCCAAGATTAGCCCAAAAACTTATTAGTTATTAACTAGATAATTTAGTAAGTAACCTTATTTATTATATAATATTATTACTCTAATAATATTAGTAAATGTATATTATTGTTATGTGATTTTATTTGATGAAGAATTTCATCAACTATTTGATCAAATATGATAAAGAAGAAGAAGAAATGTTCTTCCGTTTTCTTCTTTGATGGAACCAACCTTTGTGTTTCAAAAAAAAATTCAACAACAATTATGTGTATATAGGTAGGTATATATAGACAATAATATGGTGGAATATTATGTCATACATGACATAATATAGTGGAAAATGGCCTAATAATAACATAGACCATTCATGCAATATTTTGGTCCATTTATAAGCATTTGGGTCCATTTTTGACTTTTGATATTTGTCCCACAAATATTTATAAAACTAAATTTTTAATTACTATTATAATTAAATGTTATTTGGATTATTTAATAATTAAATAATACAAGTAACTAATTATTGTACACTTAACGTTTAAGTAATATTTGTCCATTATATCAATATATAATGGGTTATGGAATACCCATTTAGCTAATATTACAACTCTTTGTAATATTTATTAGCTAGTTACCAGTACCTCACAATATACACATAATATAATAATTTAGTTAATTAACTATTAATTACTAAATTCCGTCTATTAATCAATTATCATATAGTTGAATAATAAAATTCTTTGGCCCGAGTTCATAACTCGTCATCAAAATAAATTCACTTTGACAATTTATAAGTCAATTTATACAAGGTTATAATTATATCATATATAACTTAATTTTTCTATTTGGGCATCATCTTATAGGTGTGACCGAAAGGGATGAGTCAATCACCGCCGTCTTACGACAGTAACTTCAAACTCTAGTCAGCCGAGCGTTACCGATTTACGTTGATCAACTGACAAATAATAAAATATTATATCCCTGATATTCTTTTTAGAGATTTATCATGTAGACGCATTATTGAGGAGGACACTCACTCCAACACTTTTACCAAGGGACTCAACGATGATAGGATTGGGTTCAATCGATTCTTCTTGAAGAGATATCTCCCTTCCTTGAAAAGGGGACGGTTGAGGAATAGGAGGGGGGGTCAAATTCTCATCATTGAGGTCATTCATACTACCATTGGTGTCATTTCCTTATTGACCCTCCTTAGAACCCAAGCCATTTTTAAAGAAGAGAGCTTTTTATTCTTTCGAACTATGGTCAAAGCTACCAAAATCATAATTTTCTTCCCGACTTCTCAATTCTCAATAGATAGTAAATTCAATTTCGTCAACCTTCGCTTCCAAAGTTTGGCCTTCACCTTCCCAAGTACCTATACCACACACATCTTCTACGTGGGTGATAGAAGGAAATTGTGGTGAAGGGTATTCCTCATCATCATTGTAAACATCCCAAGTAGGAGGAGCAAAAATAGTTTGCTCATGATTTACCTCACACTCATCCTCCATTGAGAATGTATCTTCAAAGTTGAAACAATCGCCCAAATCTTCCACTACCTCATCCTCTACTTCTCCATTATCATTTGGCTCACACCACTAGCATCCTCCATCAAAACTCCTTCCCAAAGAGGAGGGGAGCATAAGTCTTTCCCATATCATTTTTTGAGGGTGTCTGGCAACAAGTAAGAGAAAATGCCTCATTGTCATCCATCTTTCCATTTCCCTCGTGTTCTTCATCAAGCTCTTGGTCGGCTTGCAATTGAGCTAACTTACTAGCCAACATACTCCCATGGGCTATAATGTCATGGAGAACCATGTCACTCGCTTGGGCTTCCTCTTTCATTTGCATAATTTGAAAGATTAAACTTTGAATATCAAGTTCATGGTTGGACACTTGTTGTGGGAAGAAGGGTGGTTGGTTTTGTGGGTGGTTGGTTTTGTTGGTGGTTGTAAGTAGTTTGGAATTGTAGTTGTTGTGGAGGTTGGACATAGAGGATTTCATAAGGAGAGATTGGGTAGTAGCTTGGGCTTTCATCATTTGAGGTAGATGAATATATGTTATCTTTCTCAACCAACCCTCTACACTCATGGAAGTCGTAACCAAAAGCTTCACTTTGCCCTTACTCTTCTTGTTGAAAGCTTTGTGTCATCATTGAAGCTTATTCAAATAAAAGAAAACTACAAACAAAGACACTAAATAAAAGGATTATAAATAACTTTGAGGAACATAGTTCCTCAAGGCAAACAAGCACAACTAGCAAATTCCAGAAAAAATATCAAAAACATCGCACCGTCCCCGAAAACGGCGCCATTTTGACAAGCGTCGTTTTTTAGTGTCAAACAATCTTTATAACAAGATTTAGCACGGTGGCAAGTAAAGGTCGGTGCACAAGGACGGTGGTATTCGATATGCAAAGTCTAAGCTAGCTATGCTCAAGGGGTGTTACGATATAGAAATGGATTTGAAACTAATCTAAGAACATGGAGTAAATGCAAATAAATAAGAAAGTAAGACTAAACTAAGATAATCGGAAAACAAGCAATAAAAGAAATTCTTGGATCAGTGGGTTCAAATGGGTAGTTCGTGTTCTAATTAGTTGGGTTCATAGTAAATGGGTAGTCAAACTTGGGCACGGTAGATTGAGGCTCTCGATCTTACAATCCCTCCCATATACCGAACCAAGCTAGCTCTCGCGTACACTAGGTCGATATATCAACTATACACAAGTTAAGACATCTTTTGAGGCTCTCGATCTTACGAAATGTCTAACAAACTTGAATCATGAAATTTTTCCAAGCAAGCATTTCATCAAACATGTGGTATGCAAAAGTTGGAAGAAAGACAATCAATCAACAAATCAACCCGATAAACAAAGATTAACCCTCATTAAAGCCCATTATACCCCACTAATTAAAGGCTAATGACTACTCACTACATAACATGAGAAATATAGAGGAATAAAATGATAAATTAAGACAACACATAATAAACTAAAACTAAACAAGTAGCGAAATAAAGTAAAGATAACAAGAAAATAAAAGCGATTAAGAATGTTACCAACTAATTAAGGAATGAGATTAATATAAATAAAGAGGAAATCTTGAATAAAGGAAAAGACTTTGTCACTAATATTCACAAATGAATCCAAGAAATCCGACTACAAGACTATATCTATAGCTAATTAAGGAGGAATTTGAAGAAGGATTAAACTAATTAAAGGACTAATCTAATCTAATCTAACTAATATAAGTTTAGGGTTTCGTTGTCCTCTTTAAGTACGTAAGAGGGGGTATATATAGGTTTACAAAAGAGGAGCGACAGGCTTTGGAACATAAATGAGCCTCGGTGAAGTCACGGGCATGACAGGGTAAGTCACGATCGTGACACGGCAAGTCACGACCGTGACAAAGCCAGTCAAGCCCGCGACTTGTTTTGCACGAAATGAGCATACTTTGAAAGCTAAGTCAAGACCGCGATTTGAGAGTCACGGCCGCGACTCGGCTTGTCACGCCCGCGACTTGAGAGTCACGGCCATGACTCAGCTTGTCACGGCTGCGACTTAAGAGTCACGGCCACGACTTGCTTGGCAGAAACTTGCTCAATGATGTGAGCTAAGTCACGTCCGTGACAAGGAAAGTCACGGCCGTGACGGCTTGTCACGCGCGCGAGTTAATTTCACGCATGTGACGGCTTTGGCTCAAGAAGGATCGCCTTTGTGATGGCATCTCACGACCGTGAGATGCATGTCACGCCCGCGACGACTTTTCCTTTATTGCTCACATTAGTGACTTCAATAAAACGTCTCCATTCTTCTCGGTTCGACTTGCCTTGACTCAGAATGGCTTAGGCACGCCAAGTAGGATCCCCCAAAAGTATGTAGGACCGTTTAGGGTATGCTGTGGGCCCTTTGTGTGGTTTATCATCCTCTTGGTCAACCAAAACGAGGTAGAATCCTCCTCAAGTCACGGTTTACCTACAAAACCAAGATAAAAGAAAGAAAAGTGCTAGAGGACGATTATGCTTATAAAAGCTCTCATATGGAGCTCCAAAGGCAAGCAAAATAGGGTAAATAAAGGCAAAAAATAGGGGTAAATGACACTATATCATAAACGTTTCGGTGGTGGGTTTGACATTATCAGATAAACGTACTATTCTTTTTTGTGGGGGAAGTGTTGTTTGTTAGGGATGCAAGGGGGGTGATGTCGAAGTTTCTTTCTACTCAAGGTAAAAATAAAGGGTCTAGGTATGTTTCTTTAATGTGCTCTAAACTAGAGAAGTTATCGGCTTGTGAGATCTTAGTTAAAAACGTTTCGTCACCTATGCAAAATCCTCTCAAGTTCTATATCAAAAGGAAGTGGTGCACCGAGTCGGGAAGACCGAGGCATAAGAAAAAGAAACTAGAACACGATAGTGAGATGGGTCCCAAGGAACAAGTGTTCCATAAGACAAGAGACTAGATTAAATTCAACAATTCAAAAAGCAACTAAACCGTGCTCCCTAGGAACGGTGCCAAAATTTGACAGGCTTATCGCGTAACCAATCAAACATAAATTAGCCTAGGCTTATCTAACAAACAAATGAATAAATTTAGGGAAGAAGGGGTCGATTGTAACACCCGGAAATGTACCCTATTTTTCTAGTAGAAATATTTTACGAGATCTTTTCAGCAAATTTAAGTTTTAATTTGGAATTTTAAGTTTCGAGTCGAATTTAGAATTTCCGAGTTCGTATTTGGAATTTCCGAGAAATTCCATGAAAATCCCGTCTTAAGTCGAGTTTGACTTTTCTTGACTTTTGAGTCGAGTTTGACTTTCTTGACTTTGGAAACCGTCTTTGACTTTTCCTTACTTATACTCATACTCCTTAACCTATTTTCCTACACAAACACAAACCAAACCTTCCTTCCTCTTTAAGAAAAATCAAACCTTGCCTCCTTAGCTTTTTCCGATCTTTGATTCATCATAGTTCATTCGTTACTTGATAGAATTTACGTAAGTTCGTCTTATTCTTCTTCCCTAACCTTCCTCTATCCGTATTGATATTAAAAGTATCGTCTTTCTCGCTTTTCAAGCTTTTCGTCTCTCTCAAGATGAACTTTATTCATCTTTTTACGATCTATTTGTAGGTGGTGACCTCCAAGATCCCGACAAAGACTATTTCCTTATAGAAGAGGAGCTTGACGACTAGTAGAGACGCTTGAAGGTAACGGTGAAGGGTTACTCGGTATCATTTACGTGTTTTACATGTTTATATGCTAGAAATCTATTTAGAATACGATTAGGAAGATTAGAAATCATGCTATGATTAATGGATGATGTTATATGATGAATGTTGATGATATATATTGATTGTTGATGATTATTAGAAGCATATATGAGAATTGGATTGAATTGGTTAAGTGAGCAAGGCTCACGGGTGAACTGGTGTTCTCTGCCGGTCGACCGGCCGCCGGTCTGCCAACCGGCTGGGAACACATCAGTAACACCTTTGGAAACTTTGTTTTTGCATGATGAGGTGCTCCAGGCCGGCCCACCGGCCACCGGTCCATCCACCGGCCTGGAACACATCAGTAAGGAGGTTTGGATTTTTGGTATTGTGTTCTGTGCCGGTCCACCGGCCGCCGGTCCCTTGACCGGCCTAGACCACTTTTCTCTGTTTTTCTATGATTTTGGAATTTTGCCCTGTGTTCTGAGCCGGCCCACCGGCCACCGGTCCCCTGCCCGGCCTGGAACACGGCTGTATATTTTTCCTATAATTTCTAAAACTCGTAATTTATAATAGTTCGCATGATCCGTTTATTGTATAATTTTACGTAGTGACTTATAATATTCATGTTTTGGATATATGATATTTTATTCGCTTGTATCACATGTTTCGTGACGGTTTTCGATATGTCCCACTTTGAGTCGGTTTTTACAAATGATACGGTTTGAGCACTATTTTGTCTTGTGCTTTATTTTCTCATTCCCTTGGCTACCTCCCGTTCGTAAGGCTGGAATGTCGGAACGGAGAGGTATCCTACTGCTTAATTGCATGTGTTAGTGGGCATACGACGACGTTGTTGGGAGTTGAACGCTATGCGTTGATCGACCCGGCCGTCAAATGTTGTGTACTTGCGAGGTTGTGTTATTTGCATGTAGCGTACCGCTTGTTATGAGGCTTGAGCTCTTTTCCGCCTCTTTCGTTAATTGATCTACCGAATTTGGGGTACTCGGCATATATATTGTAAGACCGAGTCTTGGATGCGAAACGTTTTATCGCATGTCGAATCGGAACACGTTATATTCCGAGATCCTGGCCAGGTTTAGCCTAGGACCGGATATTTATTATCGTCGTGCTACCAGGAGGAAATTAGTCTACATATACGAAATGTAGCATCGTGTATGAGTTCAGGGAAACGCTTTATCCCGTGGATGCCTTTTAATCATACTTGCCATGTACACGGTGCTAGTGCGTTTCATTTACCGTGAGAGTTGTCGTCTTGTGTTGTCGTTCTTTGAATGCGTGATTTCATGATATTATTCATGGTCATTGCATGATTGGACACCGTCAATGTCTTGGTTCGTGAATGGATAATAATATGTTGGATTTATTGTGATCATCGCATGACTTGACTTGGTTTGTCTGTCGAGTCTCAATCTTATCAATCTTATACCGCTAACGGTGAGATGCAAGCCCTAGTGAGCGTATTCGATTGCCTAAGAGTGTCTTCCCCGAGTTCTTTGAATAACATGTTGGTTTCGGATTTGATTTCCACATGATCTTATCATTATCTATAGAATTGCCTATCTATTCTAATCGTAACTCACATGGATATCTATATATGCATGACTTTACTTTCGTATTTTCTTATATGTACGTTTGATGTGATATGGCTGGGAGAACCCGGAGTTACTCCCCACTGACTGTGGCGTTCATGTTTTTCATGAATGAACAGGTTGCTTGCATTGGATGACTTTTTTGGATATGATGTTTTGGGGTTCGGGTGTGAGCTAGCGGGCGTTGTCCCTGGAAGTTTCACCTCTAGACGATAGTAGCTAGTTTTGTTAAACACTTGTTCTTTGCTAACATTTTAAGAGACCTCGTCTCTTTGTTGTATTTCCGTATTTAGTTTGTAACATTTTGACACACCTCGTGTTATATATAACTTGCATGTTTAAAGTTTTTAAAAACTACGTATTTCCGCATATTATTTCACATGCTTGTATGTTTTATATTTCCGCATTCGCGAGGGTTGTCACATCGATCACATGGAGTTGGGATTGCAAAATGAATGATATGTGTAGAATTATATCGAGGTGTCGAATATTTTATTGGTTGTGTCACTTAAACTAATGTTCAATAAAATGATAACAATAATAAAAGGAATCTAGGGGGACGAGTGTGCATATGTAATTTTGCATAAAATTATAAAATTGGGGTTTTAAGCAAACAAGTATCACCTATGCATATCAACACTTCCTTTTCGGGATAAGTACTATACCATTAAATCGGGTCCTAACGGGCTTTCGCACTTACTAGGTCGGTTTACTACAACATGCAATATGTAATTCTTTTCTAGTCTTACGTTCTAAGGAAATGAATCAACATACTAATCCAGGATTGTGATCAAGAATCAAAGACTGTCCAGATATACGAGCATGTGATAGAGGCAATAACAAGGACGCTTTTTACCTAATTAAAATAAAAGTAAACTTATTTAAATAGCTTCCCCACGCCATAGATAATAAACTACTTGTGACAACCCTCGCGAATGCGGAAATATAAAACATACAAGCATGTGAATTATATAGCGGAAATATGAAGTTTTTAAAACTTTTATACATGCAAGAAGAAATATACGAGGAGTGTCAAATATTACAAACTAAAGTACGAAATACAACAAAGGGACGAAGTCTCTCAAAATGTTATAAATGTCAAAGTGTTTAGCAAACTAGCTAAAATCGTCTAGAGGTGTTTCATCCAGGGACAACGCCCGCTAGCTCACACCCGAACCCAAAATATCAAGCAAAATGCCATCCAATCAAGCAACCTGCTCATCCATGAAAAACATGAACGCCACAGTCAGTGGGGAGTAACTCCGGGTTCTCCCAGCCATATCACATTAAACGTACATCAAAGGAAATACAAAAGTAGATGCATGCATATATAGATATACATGTGAATTACGATAAGAATAGATAGGCAATTCGATATTTAATGATAAGAGCATATGGAATACAATTCCGAATCCATCATGTTATACAAAGACTCGGGAAAGACACTCTTAGGCAACCGAATACGCTCACTAGGGCTTGCATCTCACCGTTAGCGGTATAAGTTTGATAAGTTTGAGACTCGACAACCAAACCATGCCAAGTCATCCAATGATCAATCATATAATCATTCAACCAAACATAACGACTCAATGACGACATCTCTCACGGTAAATGAAACGCACTAGCACCGTGTACATGGCAAGTATGATTAAAAGGCATCTACGGGATAAAGACATTCCCTGAACGCATACACGATTCAATTCATTTCGTATATGTGGACTAATTTCCTCCGGTAGGACGACGATAATAATACGGTCCTAGTCTAAATCTGGCCAGAATCCCGGAATCGCATTTTCCAGTTCGACATGCGATAAACATTTTGCATCCAAGACTCGGTCAATCATGGACGCCGAGTACCCCAAATTCGGTCGACATTCACGAAAGAGGCGGAAAAGAGCTCTAGCCACATAACAAGCGGTACGCTACATGCAAATAACACCACCTCGCAAGTACACAACATTTGACGGCCGGGTCGATCAATGCAAAGCGTTCGCCTCCCAACAACGTCGTTGTATGCCCACTAACACATGCAATTAAGCAGTAGGATACCTCCCCGTTCCGACATTCCAGTCTTACGAACGTGGAGGTAGCCAAGGGAATGAGAGTACAATGCACATTACAAAATAGTGCTCAAACCGTATCATTTGTAAAAAGCGACTCAAAGTGGGACATACCAAAAACCGTCACAAAACATGTGATACAAGCGAATGAAATATCATATATTCAAAACCTTAATATTATAAGTCACTACGTAAAATTATACGATAAACGAATCATGCGAACTATTATAAATTACGAGTTTTAGAAATTGTAAGAAATAAAACACAACCGTGTTGCCGGCCGGTCAGTGGACCGGCGGCCGGTACCCCGGCTTGCGCCTCAAGCAAAATCCAAAAATCACAAAGAAAATGCAGTGTGTTCCAGGCCGGTCTGGGGGCCGGCGGCCGGTACCCCGGCCAGGAGCACCACTACACACAAACTGCAAGTTTTCCTACTGATGTGTTCCCAGCCGGTGGGCAGACCGGCGGCCGGTCACCCGGCTGGGAACCCCAGTCATCCGTGAGCTTTTTAAACACATTCAATCCTTTTCAATTCTCATAACTAACTTCTAATAACTATCAACAATCAATATTCATCATCAACAATCATCAACTAACAACAATCATCATTATTAACATAAATCCTAAGCTTTCTAATCGTATTCTAAATACGAATTCTAGCATAGAAGCATGTAAAACACGTAAATGATATCGAGTAACCCTTCACCGTTACCTTTATGCGTCTTTACTCCGCGTCAAGGTCCTCTTCAACTAAGAAATAGTCTTTGTCGGGATCTTGAAGGTCACCACCTACAAATAGTTAATAAAAGATGAATTTACTTCACCTTGAGAAAGACGGAAAGTTTGAAAAGCGAGAAAGACGGTAATTTTATTACCAATACAGATAAAGGATGATAAGAGGGGAAGAATAAGACGAGCTTACGTGAATTTGAGCAAGATATGAGCGAGATAAGACGATTCTAAGATTGGATGATTATGGAAGCTAGGTTTTGCTTTGGGTTTTCTTAGTGATGAAGTAAGTTTGAGTTATGGGAATGAAATAGGTTAAAGGGAAGTATGAGGGAGTATGAGGAAAAAGTCAAGAAAAAGTCAAAGACGGCTTAAGACGGCATTCACTAGAAATCTCGCGGAAAATCCAAATACGAACTCGGAAATTCTAAATTCGACTCGAAAAATTAAATTCTAAATTAAAACTAAATTTCGCTGAAAAGTATCCGTAAAATATTTTTACTATAAAAAAATAGGGTACATTTGCGGGTGTTACACTACTCCCTCATGATTCTATTTAGACAATCAAACATGGATTTTGTAACATAATGATAATAACACAAATGGAAATAAGATGGAAATGAATATGATAAGAACAAGATATAGTAAACTAATTAGGATTAAGGAATCTGACAACTAAATAAACTAAATGAATGATGATGTAACGTAAATAATGTTGGAGCCAGTGTCCTCCACAGTTAGTGCAATAACATAAATAAATCTGTATAGGTTCACAGGGTATACTTTGTATTATAATCAGTTGATTAACGTTTATCAATAACGGTTGGCTTGCTAGATAAGTTTGACGTTATTGTCATACAGATGGCGGTGATCAACTGGTCCCTAAAAGTCACACCTAAAGGGTGTGTTTGAGAGATGTGATTATTTGAGAAAATAATCATATTGATGCCCTATTATATGACTAAAAGGTTAGTCAGTTTATTTGACTAAAAGGTTAGTCAATTGTGATGATGAGACGATTATTTAATAACGATTAAATAATATAAGCTGAGACGAATTAAAAGTAATTTGTAATTAAATATAAACTGTTGTATTTAATGAGCATATATATAATGTAAGCTTATGCGAATTAAAATGTTAATTCGTAAATTGAATATAAAATGTTATATTGAATTAGCAAATTATAATTATACGGATAATTATAATTAACGTATATATTATACGATTGTCATATTAGATGTTGCCAGACCGGTATTAATGTATCGACTACAAAATGTTGTATGGACATATTAATACATGACAACTCAAATGACATTTATAATAATAATACACATTATATATTAAAGCGAATTTAACCGAAATAAAGTCCAGATTCACTCTGGAATTTTCGGTCAATGGGTAGTTATTTTGAGGAGAAAAAATCTCCTCATAAAACCCTAATTGAGCCGTGAGGAAAGGAGAGAAGGGAGAAAAATTGAGTTTCTATTCTAACCCTAACTCATTCTCACTTGTGCCTCCATCTCTACACATCACAAAATTAAAAAGTTAACAGTAACTTTTAACAAAGCATTCTAGCAAATTCAAGGGCATTTCTCATTCTATCTTGGGTGCTACGATTAGGAGATATCATCATTTTGATATTGTTCTTAGGCCTTTAAAGCAAGGACTAAAGGTTATTTCTAATCTCTCGTTTATTATGCATTTTCGTTTATGACTATTAATCATATAATCTTAATTTCATTATAATCCTATATGATTTAAAGGGAAGTATACGGATATTATCCCACAAGTGGTATCAGAGCATAGGGCTATGAATTTGTTTATATGATTTTCGTAAATTTTGAATTTGTATAATATTTTTAAAAAAAAAAATCCTTTCGGCAAAAAAAAATTTTATGCTGTGTGTTTTTATTTTTTTGGGTGTTCCATTTTGATTCAAATATTGTTATTTTAAAAGGTTGAGATAATAATATATGAATTTGTAGATGTTTTGATTTAATAATGATTGAATTAAAACGTAAATGGAATTTGATATGAATGTTAATGAACATCCTTTTGCTTTATATTTTCGGTATAAAATGATCTAGATATTCATGTTAAAAAGTTAATTTGAATCATCTAGTTTGTATCAATGTTTAATATCGATTAGATATTGTTTGTTTGTACCGATCTAGTTAATATAAGCATGATCGAATTAAAACCGTTTAATTTGATTATTTTTTTTTTCTGCCCGTGTACTGTTCATGTACTGTTCACAAAATAAAAAAAAACAAAAAAAAAAAATTCTGTTTTTTTTTTAAATTGGCAGCAGCAGCAATTTTTTTAAAAAGAAAAAAAAACAAGAAGGTGATTCAGGTTTTTTTATAAACCTAGAAAAAAAAAATTGGTACCTGCTACTGTTCATACGTGAACAGTATTAATTTAAAAAAAAAATCGTTTTTTTTTTAAAACTAATTTTGTATTGTACATTATAAAGATAATGTATGATTGTTTTTGTGAAAAAGTTCACAAAATTTTTGATACCATGTTATTTTAAAAAGGTTTAAAATAATGTTGTTGTAATTCATATTGATTATGAATTTCATTGGATTTTGATTGAAATATCGTGATGTATTACGGAATCGTCACATGATTTAATGGTGGTTTGGATAATTAATCAACATAATTTATGCATTATGTTTTGTATGATTAATTTTAGTTGATGCTTTTATTATGTTGAATGTTGTATGAATGGTTTAATTTTACGCATTTTTGTACAATCAGTTGTAATTTACTAGTGTAGCCTTAGTAGATTATGTTTTCGTAATGATGGAAACATAGTCTTGGTTGTATTTTGAGATCTCGTATCTCCCCTTTGTAATTTTAATTTTTGGAATCATTTTGAATTAGAATGTAAATAGGTTTACATTTGTAATTTTTAAAATGTATTTTGAGAAGATTCAAGAAGGAGATCGGATGGCTCACTCCTGCTATATGGATCAAGATGGAACATCAAGACAAGCTTCTCGGGTCCAAGGGTGGATTTCAACTTGTATTTTGTTCATTTTGGTAGTTAGGCCACACTAGATGTTTTATTTTGCGTTTTATTTTTCCATTCTCGTTGCTTTATTCACATGATAGATAATTGCATCATATTTCGCCTAAACCAAACCACCTAAAAATGCATGAAAAATGATTCATACAGTTTGAATATTTTAATCATGGACATACAGATGTCACTCGCTTTTAGGGCCATCACCTTAGTTGAAATCATTCTCGAGTTGCTAGACATTCGTTCACTTAAAATGAATTAAAGTTAAGATGATGGGACCTTCCCCTATAACTAAAATTGAGACTAGTCTTTATAGGAAAACTACTATGAACCCCTTCTTCGTCGGAAGTCGTAATATGACCCCTTCTACGTTGGGTAAATAGTGAGTGTTGACCTATTTTTATCTCAACATTATAGTACGAGTAATATCTCGTGATTATGATGGACTAAAGATAGAATTTACAGAAATTTATCGACCAGGAATTCTAAAAGTAGAATTAGCCAAGAGGTTGGCTTATCAATTTACAGAAATTGAGTCTTGGGATCATTTATATAATTCTTAAGGGAGGTCAATTGTATAAATGCACGAGTCATCGACATAAACAGTTTTTCATTAGACTCAAAATTAAAACGATGAATACTTATCATATTTATTTTCTTTTTCACAGTTTTTGAATTCGTTATATACAGATATAACTGCTAATAAAAATGGTTGGCCATACTGATGACCCAATGCCAAGTGCCACGCTCGGACGTGAGTCCTGGCTTAAGATTTTCATGGACACTATGAATCAGTCAACGCGGCTGAAGAATAACAGGTCCAACTTTGCGGACTGGGAGGCGGCATTACGGAATGCTACCATTGCTGACGGTAAGCTCAAGTACTTGACTGAGCCACTACCGCCCAACCCAGGCCCCAATGCAGGAGCCAATGAATCACTTGCTTATAGTGATTTCATGATGGAGGTGGGTGCGATAAAGAACGTACTCATCTTTTCAATGGAATCAAATTTGCAAAGGCGATTCATTGCCCATGGTGCGAATAAGATTTTCACCACGCTCTCTAACGCGTTCTCGAAAGCTCCGAGGATCGTTAGCTATGAGCATACATGTCGCTTCTTTGAGGCGAAACTCCAGAAGAGCCAAGCGGTTAGCCCACACATTCTTGATATGATTGAGAATGTCGAGAAACTGGAGGCACTTGGTTGCAAAATTGATGAGAAGATCGTCATTGACCGCGTTCTCCATTCACTTCATGATGGTTTTGCCCTTTTAAGGGCAAATTACTATATGAATGATATGAAGAAGAGTCTTCATCAGCTCCACTCACTTCTCGTACAGACCGAGAGTGATCTGAAATTGAGTGGGAGTCTGAAACAGGACGTTCTCATGATTGCAAACAAGGGCAAAGGTAAGGGCAAGGCTAAGGCCAACCTAGCTGTAGGGAAGCCGAAATTCAAAAAGCCAGGGCAAGGCAAGAGTGGGCCTAGTGAGACTAGCGGTAGCTCACAAGGCAAGACAAAGAGCGATGAAGGTAACGTGGAGTGCCACCATTGCCACAAGCTTGGGCATTGGAGGAGGAACTGCCCCGTGTACCGTGAGGACATAAAAGCAGGCCGCGTCTCTCCTGTTGGTATGTCTTTTTCTTTTATTCATATGATTGAGATTAACCATGCAAGTTTCGGAACTTGGGTATTAGATACTGGTTGTGGTTCTCATCTGTGTAATCATTTGCAGGGCCTAAGAAACATCACAACTCTCGCAAGGGGTGATGTGGACCTGCGAGTGGGGAATGGAGCAAGAGCAGCTGCCGTTTCAGTGGGAACATATGTAATCCAACTCCCGAGTGGATTTGAGTTATTTCTGAATAACTGTTACTATGTACCCAGGTTATCTAAAAACATTATTTCTGTTTCCGTACTGAATAGGACGGTTTTTTTCGTTTGTACTAAGGAATCATACTGTTATTTTCCTTTAACCGGAAATTACTTTATGTTAAGCAGAGCTTCATGAAGGGGATTTATGTTTTAGATCAAACCACAATCTACGCATGTGAAGTAGTAAGAAAACAAGGGTTGGGACCAAAGATCAAACCTATTTATGGCATTGCCGTATGTGACACATAAATGAAAAACGAGTGGAGAAGCTCATTGACAATGGGACTATCTCCCATTTGACTATGAATCTTTTGGCACGTGTGAATAATGTCTCATAGGCAAAATGACTCGAATTTCCTTCAAAGGTGTTGGAATGCGCGCTGCTGACCTATTAGGACTCATACATACTGATGTGTGTGGACCTATGTCAATCAACGCTAGAGATGGCTATAGATATTTTATCACTTTCACGGACGATTTGAGTAGATATGGTTATGTCTACTTGATGAAGCATAAAAGTGAGGCCTTTGACAAGTTCAGGAATTCCAGAATAAGGTTGAAAACCACTGGATAGAAAAGATTAAAGCATTACAGTCAGATCGTGGTGGCGAATATCTTTTCGAATGAGTTGATCAACACTCAAGGACGTGGGGTGTAGTACTAC
>JAIUZE010071978.1:0-25534 GCA_022085475.1 Heliosperma pusillum | reverse complement strand
ATAAAATACAACAGGTATTGAATAGTGTTGATTTTTATGTTCAAGCCTATGTGGTAAAGACTCTGTTTCTAGCCGGTTTGACCAAACGGGTTTGGTCAAACTAAGATCTAGTCAGCCCCGTTTTGACTGATGACCCGTCGAGGGACTCGGGTCGGGGATTTGTCTTCAAGTAAGGTTGTATTTAATTAATGAATTAGCCTTAGTAGAAATGAGGCGATATGATATTTGAATATGATTTATATGCAATTAGTCACATGATAGGAAGTTGTTTCCGTGACTGTTTGATTGTATGATATGTGTCGTGTTGACTAAGTACCCATAGAGAATTATGAGTATATGGCGTCTTGACCATTCTAATTCTAAATGAGTAGCTTGGACCATGACATCGATAGGCCGTACTATCTTTAACGAGTATATAGTTCATGGTTAATAGCGTTTGTGTCACGGCCTGGGGGGCTTATCTCCAAGTCGGGGCATGGTTGCCTAAGAGTTCCACTTTGGGAATGGAGCCAGCTTAAGTACTAGCCAACTCTATCTAGGGGGTCGCCTAGTAGAGATTCTTGTGTACTGTTTTGTCATGAGACGGGGAATGGAATAGCTGTTGTCGCTAGGTCTGATCAGTCTAAGACTAGGATGTTTTCCTACCTTGTGGTATAGCCTCGAGTTACAGAAGTCGACTATTGACGGTTCTAAGAACTTATGCCTGTTTGTAGACGTATTGGTCTTTCATGTTTGTATGAGTCTATGAGTTTTAGAAGGTGAGATGCAAGCCGGCTAAGATTGATAGAGTTTGGATTACCGATTGTTAACTGATTCACATGATTACGTGTTGATTAGGGTTTGAGTGTATCAGGGCCATGTTACATGGTAACCGCTGAGCCAGCATACCAGCTTCCCTACCTCGTGTTATATTTTATTACCGGATTCACATGATAGCTTTCATATGATAGGTTATATGTTAGTTAATTGTTTCATAACATGAAAAGCATATCATATATGTTAAGGTTTTGTATTTTCTATATACATTGCTTTTATGTTATTCATGTTTTATTAAACTCGACATTTCGTGGCTGGGAGAACTCGGAGTTACTCCCCACTGACTGTGGCTTCCGTGTTTATATTTAATGCGGTCGAACAGGTGGTGAATGCATATTTGGGTACATTGACGAGCTAGCGAGCGAAGTATTTACCTTGGACCTATATTCGGTTCTTAGATTGTATATTATTATACACTCTTTTATTTCCGTATTTATACGGGAGATATGTCTCCCGTCTTGTATATTTCTTTTGTAGAATATTATTTCCGTTTTGTAATGACCCTTTTTATTTTATGACACCTTCGTTATGTTTTATTATCTTTTATGTATTTAAATTAATTTTTTTCTTTCCGCAAATTTGAGGGTGTCACAGAGTGTATCCTTACTGCTTAATTGCATGTGTTAGTGAGCATATGACGACGTTGTTGGGAGGCGAACGCTTTGCGTTGATCGACCCGGCCGTCAAATGTTGTGTACTTGCAAGGTGGTGTCAACTGCATGTAACGTACCGCTTGTTATGAGGCTTGTTCTCTTTTCCGCCTCTTTCGTGAATGTCGACCGAATTTAGGGTACTCGACGTCTATGATTGACCGAGTCTTGGATGCGAAATGTCATCGCATGTCGAATCGGAAAATGTGATTCCGGGAGTCTGGCCAAATTTAGACTAGGACCGTATTATTATCGCCGTTCTACCGGGAGGAAATTAGTTTAGATATACGAAATGAATTGAATCGTGTATGAGTTCAGGGAAATGTCTTATCCCGTGGATGCCTTTTAATCATACTTGCCATGTACACGGTGCTAGTGCGTGGCATTTACCGTGAGAGATGTCGTCAATGTATTGGTATGTTTGGATGGATGATTACATGATTGATTATTCATGATCATTGGATGACTTGGCATGGTTTGTTTGTCGAGTCTCAATCTTATCAAACTTATACCGCTAACGGTGAGATGCAAGCCTAGTGAGCGTATGCGGTTGCCTAAGAGTGTCTTCCCTGAGTCTATCTATACCATGATGGTTATGGATTGTACTTCATATGCTCTTATCATTATATATTGGATTGCCTATCTATCCTTATGGTATTTCACATGTATATCTATATATGCATGCTTCTACTTTTGTATTTCCTTTTATGTACGTTTAATGTGATATGGCCGGGAGAACCCGGAGTTACTCCCCACTGATTGTGGCGTTCATGTTTTTCATGGATGAACAGGTTGCTTGATTGGATGGCTTTTTGCTTGGTATTTTGGGTTCGGGTGTGAGCTAGCGGGCGTTGTCCCTGGATGAATTACCTCTAGACGTTGTTTAGCTAGTTGCTAATTACTTTGTTGTTGGATAACATTTTGAGAGACTACGCCTCTTGTAGTATTTTGTATTTGGTTTGTAATTATAGACATTCCTCGTATTTCTATCTTGCATGTAAAAAGTTTTCAAAACACCGTATTTTCCGCTTTATAATTCACATGCTTGTTATGTTTTATTTCCGAATTCGCGAGGGTTGTCACAAACGCGAAGACGAACGCCATGCGCGTCTGATTCGTTGCCAACTAATACTTGAAGAAATGGCGCGATCGATCACTACTTGTGCTCTTCCACCCTCCCAATGTGAGTATTTTCTCCCTAATGATTTTGAATTATTGGATGACGATGATGATGGTCCTACTATCTCTCTTGAAGTCCCCCTAGCTAGTATCATTCAAATTGATGTTGGGCCCGTTTGTAATAAAAGGAATGAGGTTTTGCCCGAGTCATTTGAAACCTTAGCAAATCCTTTTACATGGGATATAGTGTATCCATTTAAGGTTGATGGAAGGCTTAGTGCTACTAATTTAGAGGTTAAATGGGATGAACCCCCAATTTTTGATGAGTCCTACCACCTTGATTTTTCATACCACAAATTTGAGACCATTTATAATGATAATTTAAGCTCTAACGGCTTATTTTATGGTCTTAAGCATGATGCTCCATCTCTAGCTGATGAGTGGAGTAGTACGGTGGTGCTATTTGAAATCTCTAATGCGCATTTTGATAAGATTTATCCTTCCTTACCTTTGATCTTTCATGCTTATATCTTATCAATTGCTTACATTTGCTTTTGCATTGCTCATGTGCAGGAATATGATCTACTTCTAAGGGCATTGACATGCTTTTTAGAGGACAAATGATGCTTATTAGAAAAAACTAGTTTTGTCAATTTACAGTTTTTGGACAATTGCAATTTTAATTTGGTTGTAATAGTTAGACATTTAGACATTTAGTTTGCTTTAGTTTATAATAGCTTTTCTTTTGCAGGTACTTTGCTACTTGGATTGGACTACTCTGTTTTCAAGCTAGCTTGGGGGAGCCTTCTACGCTTTAGTATGCTTTCTTTCCTTCCTTTATTTCTGCATGTGTCATCTCATCTCCCCTTGTTGGTTTTGTTTGTCCATCTTTGTGTCACACATTGAGGACAATGTGTGTTCTAGTTTGGGGGAGGGATTTAGTGAGTCTAGTTATGAGAAATCTAATCTAAAACTTTGAAAATTGAAAGTAAAAGTTTGATGTTGTGTCCACCCATATGGCGTTTGCACAATTCCTCCTTGCATTTCATATATTGTAGTTCTTTTAAGCTAATGAATCATGCTTTATTGTCCGGATTTTGCATTCATGGGGATGTCTTGACATAGTGGGTGAGGGATGGATTTTTGGAAAAAATAGACTTGATCTTGACATTGGTAAGCTACATATATGGTAAGGTAGACCCTCCAATGGCCGGTGCATATATACCCGGTCTCATCTAGGTGTGTGTAGTTCTTCTCTTGGTGTGTGTTACCTCTTGATGCACTAGTATGTTCTTTGTTTCATTTTGTATGAGTTTTGCTATCATGATTGCATTAGAAGCCATTCCCTTGCTTGCTTACATAAATTGCCCAAAATTTACCCATTTCCTAGCTACATATAACATTTCCTACCTTTGTTGAGCTAGTGACTTGCTACTTGTGCTTGGGTGATTTTATTTTGGGATTTGCTAGAATTTGTCACTATTGTAAGCTTGTCGTTGCGGGATTGCTGATTCCCGTATCTTGGTGGATGTTGGTTTTAAAGAAAGAAGAGAAAAAAGGATCTGAAAAAAAAAATGAAAGATGCAAAATGATGAAGGAAAGGAAAGAAAGAAGCATGAGAAAAAAACGAGTAAAATGATGAAAAAAGAAGAGAAGAAGAATGAGTTGCTTTCATGTTTTATGAAGTATTTGATTTTCGGAAGTATACATGTGTCTTGTAAGGTTAAAAGAGCCAATATGCTGCTTATGGCTCTAGTTCTTGTTGTTTGGGAAGGGTTAAGGTTTGGAATAAGCATTCTTACACATTTGGTTTTCACTAGCTTGACATTAGCTCCACATGACCAAATTCATTTGTCCACCTTCTTACCCATTTCCCCTAGCCTTCTTCTTTGTATTATTGGTTTGTTTTTCTTATGCATTATGATTATGACTAGCATTGTCTTACTGATTTGGATACCATACTATATTGTGGGCGCATTCTCCTGAGTCGTAGATAGGAGAGTGTCACATTCACATATATTTGCCACGTTCATTTCATGTGTGTGAGTGTTATCCCGTGAGAAGTCCAATGTCATTTAAAGATCATGCAAGAGTCAAAATTTCCATGTGAAGTCCTTAATACCACGTCTTCGTGTAAATCTCATCCATGTATTGCATTTTCCCTATGCCCAAGTTGTTTCGGGATTTGATTCATTGTACTTTAAAACTACTAGTCGGGAATCGCATTTGGATAGGATGATTATTGCTAGCACCCTTGTCCTTGTCATCCATTATATTGTGTGCTTGCTTGAGGAAAAACAAGGGTTTAGATATGGGGAGTTTGATGAGTCCATTTTATATACAGTTTAACTCACTATTTTAGCTCGGTTTAATTGATTATTGCACTTCTATTAATGTGTTTGTGAGGTAATTCTGTGTTCTAGGTGTTTTCATTGCATTTTGTAGGAAATGAAGCATTCGGTAGCTTTGTCCCTTCAAACTAGCATTCATCCAAGTTCACGAGGCTAATAAGAGCAAGTCTTGATCATGATAGAACAATGTGGGATTAAGAAGTCCAAGAATTGTGAAATGGGTTGATGCATAAAATGAAGTCACAAAGGAAGCCCAAGCTTTGGAGGCTCACAAACTCAACATAGGATGCTCAACTTTGGATACTCATAGTGTTTAATGGTTTGTTTAACCAGAGATGAAAGACGAGTTAAGACAAACCTTTGGATTCCTTATGCATTTAACCGAGGCATTTAAGCGAATTTATCCGGATACCCACGACCCCGATCGGGGTTACCTTTCCCTGATCGAGGTTTGCTCCCCCTAAGTTCTTTACGTTATGCTCCTATTTTTTTATAAATAGGAGCGTTAATCCGTCAATAGGGGATCATCTTTTACATCATGTGATTATCATATATCTTATAATCTAAAGACTATATGATCCATGACACTTCATGACGATCTTGTTAAAATGTAAAAAAGGTTTGGGTAGTTAATATTCCATATATTTATGAAAGTCCATAGACCTTAATTAGACTCCTCTAATTAGATACTAAATTACTTGTTAATTTAGTGTTTAATGATCTATGTAACATGCATGCAAATATAAAGACAATATATAAAAGAAGAAATTTCCTCACATTGAAAAGGAAATTAAATGGGCACAATAAGAAATCCTTCTTATTGATCTTGAGCTATAAACAAGGATGATCCAAGAACAATCTCCAAATTAGAAGACCTCCTTCAAGTTGCACCAAGATGAAACCAAATAATCTAATCTTATTATTAACCAGATAATAAGATAGATAAAATATTACCAATATTAGTATATATTACTACACTAGTAATACTAAGTAAATATTAGTATTACGAGAGTTTTAGTGAGAGGATGAGTTTTAGCGAGAAGTGTGAATTAAGCACAAAATGAAGTGATAAAAAATGAACAACTATTGTCCATTTTATAAGCACAATGGCCGGACCTCATAGTCCCATATGGCCCCTTATTTTTGTTAATTTATTTACATGCAATCTAGTAGAGTATGGTAGTGTATGTAATGATTTTGGAATGCATGATATGTCATTATCATAAGGTTGCTTGTTTGCATAAACAATAACACTTATCATTACTACTACTACTACTACCATGACTGGCCACTTTAGGCTCATTTTGGTCCATTTTGATTTTTGATATTTGTCCCACAAATACTTATTAATCATATGTTTAATTATCTAATATATTTAAGTGTTAATTTGATCATATAACAATTATATGACACAAATTAATAAACAATATGAACTTAACATTTAAGTGATATTTTACCATTATATTAATATATAATGGGTCCTACAAGCCTTAGTTAATTTATTTTACAACTCCTTGTAAATATAATTAACTAATTACCTCTATCTCAAAACCTTAACTAATTTAGTAATTTAACGATTAATTACTAAGTTAGATCTTATTTAATCATATTAAAATAAGATAAAAATTTATTAGTCAATTATTACATAATTGAAAATAAACTTAATCGAATTTGAGTTCCTAACTCATTTTCTAATGATTAACTCTCGTACATATCAAATATATGTAATGGACTAATCAACTGTATTATATACAAATAATTAGTTACTATTTTGATTTCATCCTATAGGTGTGATCGAAAGGGATCAGTTGATCACCGCCGTCATACGACAATAACGTCAAACTCTAGTTAGCCAACCGTTATTGATTTAAGTTAATCAACTGACTAATCATATATATATATATATATATATATATATATATATATATATATAAGATCCAATTATAGTTCCTTATGAGATTATTATGTGGCGCACTATTGTGGAGGACACCTACTCCAACAATCTCCCACTTGTCTGACACAAGTGTGCGTCACCAATTCTCTTGTCTCTTTATCACATCTCCCACTCAACGCAAGGTGTCTTTCAGGTCGCACTTGCGATTGATTATATCTAGAGTGGTTTTCTCGATAGGAAGAGTAACTGTCTGACCGGAAAATCTACCATAGATCTATTTCCGAGCGTGGCCACGCATTTATAGTAACTACTCCTCGAGTGGCCTAAAGATGTTTTTACCCAACGTGGGTGGAAAATTCTTGTTGATTCATCTACTCTATATGATGCAGATCACCCTGATCCAGAAGATGTCCATCGGCCTCCTTTTACGGCACGGCCTAGAACATTTAAAGTAAAACAAATCGAAAACTGCACCGACTCAGATAGATGGTTGCCAGTCAAAAGAATCGACTCATAGGAATAAGATAGAAGACCCTGCCACGACCAGGCATCAAATAATTAATTTAAGGGTATCTACAAAGGTCATTGTCTGACAGAGTATCATACAGTATGTCTATGTAAACGACCAGTCATCTCCATGACCCGATGATGCTGAACCAACCATCGATCGACTTACAATCTAGTCACTTCGAGACGCCACCTCATTAAGTGACTAGGGACAAAATACTAAGTTCGTCCTATTCACTTGAATAGGGTCCAACATTGTCTTATAATCTATTCGGATAAACAAAGTATTAAATTTAGTCAAGCTAAATAAAAGTGTTTATAATAAAACTCGAACAATGAATGCAATTATCATATATGAAATAATTAATACAACATTCAATTATTACATATTACATAATCTAAAGGAATTCTGGTACACGTCTCAATCCCCTTGTGACGACATGACCATCATGCTTAGCCTTTGATAAAGGCTTGGTTAAAGGATCAGCAATGTTGTCATCTGTCCCAACCTTACAAATGTCAATTTCCTTTCTGTCCACGTAATCTCTAATTACATGATATTTCCTAAGTACATGTCTAAACTTGTTACTAGACTTGGGCTCTTTTGCTTGAAAAATAGCCCCACTCTTATCACAATAAATCGTGATAGGATCTTTGGCAGTAGGAACTACTGCTAGTCCTTCCAAATATTGCTGAATCCACACAGCTTCCTTTCCGTTGTAACGCTTTGCTTGAAACTCTTCCAGCAAACAGCTCCTACACTCATCATATAAACATAGCCAGATTGGGATTTCATATCATCACTATCTGTTTGGAAACTGGCATTTGTGTAACCTTTTACACGTAACTCAGTCTCGCCTCCAAACACTAAGAACGAATCCTTGGTCCTTCTCAAGTACTTAAAGATGTTCTTTACGGCTATCCAATGACTCTCACCTAGATTTGCTTGGTAATGACTTGTCATGCTAAAAGCATATGCAACATCGGGACGAGTGCACATCATAGCAGACATGATTGATCCAACAACAGATACGTAAGGGATCAATTTCATGCGTTCAATCTCCTCGGGTTTGGTAGGGCACTCTGACTTGCTTAAAGTGATCCCACTTCCCATAGGAAAAAACCTCTCTTAGAGTCTTTCATGTTGAACCGATCAAGAATTTTATCAATATAAGTTTCTTGACTTAATGCTAGTATCCTTTTAGATCTATCCCTATAGATCTGGATACCTAAGATGCGGTGGGCCTCTCCTAAGTCTTTCATTTGGAAATGAATCCCTAGCCATTCCTTCACAGAAGTGGGCATTGGAATATCATTCCCAATTAGTAGTATGTCATCTACATAGAAGACTAGAAAAGTTACTTTACTCCCACTAAACTTCATGTATAAACATGGTTCCTCGACACTTCGAGTGAAACCATTTTGTTTAATTACATGATCGAAACGATGATTCCAACTCCTGGATGCTTGTTTAAGACCATAGATGGATCTCAAAAGTTTGCATACCATCTTAGGATTTGATTGATCCACAAAACCTTCAGGTTGTGTCATGTACACTTCCTCTTCTAGAATCCCATTCAAGAAGGCGGTTTTGACATCCATTTGCCAAATCTCATAATTATGACATGCGGTAACCGCTAAGATAATCCTTATGGATTGAAGCATGGCGACTGGGGCGAAGGTTTCGTCATAGTGAAAACCATGAACTTGGGTGAAACCTTTTGCCACCAATCTAGCTTTGTAAACATCATTATGTTTATCTATGCCAATTTTGATCTTATAGATCCACTTACACTGAAGAGGTCTTACCTCCTTAGGTAAATCAACCAAGTCCCATACCTGATTGTCGTACATAAAATGCATTTCGGATTGCATGGCTCCTAGCCATAGCTTTGAGTCGGGACTAGAAATGGCTACTTTGTAGGTAGTAGATTTGTTACTTTCAAAACATAACACATTATAGTCATCACCTTCCTCTATAATACCAAGGTATCTATCTGGTTGATGACTAATTCAGCTTGACCTCCTAGGTTCCGAAGGAATAATGACCGTGTCAGACGAAGAGGGAACGTTTTCTTCATCGTCCTTTTCGGTTTGTGGCTCTTGGACTTCATCGAGTTCAAATTTTCTCCCACTCTGTCTTTTAGAAATAAAATCATTTTCTAAAAATACTGCATCACGAGACACAATAACTTTGTCCTCGTGTTTATTGTAGAACTAATAAGTGTTGGAGTAAGTGTCCTCAACAATAGTGCGATCACATAATTAAATCTCAATAATAAGAATACAAAAGGGATGATGAATATTATAGTCAACTAGTCAACATAAATTGGTAACGATTGGCTCAATTGAGTTTGACGTTACTGTCGTATGACGGTGGTGATCAGTTTATCCCTTGAGGTCACACCTAAAGGACAATCCCCTAATCATGTACATTAATTAATTGTATAGCGATACAGATTAATTAATCCCTTAAATTGAACCAAGTTTAAATTGTAAGTGAGAATTATATCTTATTGTAATATGATTAAATAAGATTCATTTTAGTAATTTAATTGTTATATTACTAAGAATGCATTATGTTTATCAAACATTTGAGATAAGCAAAATTGGTTAATTATAATTACAAATTGTTGTAGATTATATTAACCAAATATGAGATGACCCATTTTATTTACATGTAATTATAAAATGTGACTTAAAATGTTAAGTCTAATTTATTTGTTATGAAATTACATTTAAATTAGTTAAATGTACATTTATAAGCAAACATTACATGTTACATGTCACATGTCACATATGTGACAAATGACAAAATCACAAAAATAAAATGGACTCCATTTTACACATAAAAACCGGTTGTGGGGTGGGTAGTAGGGTGATTAGGCTTTAAGTGTTGTTCTAATTAAGAATTAGACATAATCATTCACTAGCCTAAACCTATACCCTAGCTATTGCATTGTGAAGAACAAAAGGAGAAAATAGCCCCCACTTCCCATGCATGGCCGGTTGGCTTGTTCAAATAAGAGGACAAGTTTTCCTCTTATTTTTAGACTACTTGATCATATTTTGGTAGTATACTTATCTCTCTACATCTCTACATTCTCACACTAAAAGAACTTGAGAATTTCATCTTGTGTTCATAAATTTACTAATAAAATTACTAAGAGTAGTAATAGTGTTTTAGTCACTTTTAAGGGAACTATTATATTATACTAGTGTAGTATTCTATATAGTGATTAAGGGTAGTCTTGGTGCAACTAATTGGAGTGTTCTTATTCTAAGAACTAAGAAATCATCCTTATATTTTGAGCTCAAGAACAAAGTAGGAAGGAGTCCTATTTTGTGCGAAAAATCCGTTTAAATCAATGTAAGGAACTATGTTTTCTTCTTATTTTGTATTGTTTTGTTATGCATGCAGAAAATCTTAATAGTTTAAGAGTAAACTATTCATTATATGATATTAGAAATGTCTAATATTGAGTTACACAAACTTACAAGCGGTATCAAGAGCCAAGGTTGTTGCATGCATAATTGATTTTTAGTTTTTTCGAGTTATTAGAACTTAAAGAAAACTAGTAATTTGTGTTTTATAAGATAAAATCACAAAGTTATTTGCATGTCAATACATTCTGGTCCTAATATGATTTTAGGTCATTTTGATGATTTATGGAAATTTATAGTGCTCAAATATCGTTTTTAGTATTTTTATTACATTTTAATGAGTAAAATGATGTTTAAAATGATAAAAATAGTTAGACTTATCTTCTGACCTTGAAATTTTTCACAATATCACAAATTCATTTTACTTATTGTATGTAAAATTTCGTATGAAGAGGACTTATTTCGTATGATTTATGATTTTTATATGATAAAATGAAATAAATAAAGGTCAAATGGTTTAAAATACTTCCGCTTTGAATCTGATTATGAAATTTTAGTATGTTGTCACATGAATGAGTTGGGATAATTAACTTGGACTTAAATATGATTTAAGTATTGTTTTGTGATTTTAAGAAGTTATTATCACTCATTTTCATAAAACCGGGTTATATACGATATAAACCGTAATATAGGGCGATTTGGCATTTAACATGAGCATGCTTTATACATATTATAATGCTGCATTTTATTTATGAATTTCATATTTTGGTTGATGTAATTTGGAATTATGTAATTTTATCTTAGTATGGCCTTAGTTTTAATCGATATTGCCCGAAATGTAAGGGAATATTGATTCGGTTCTAATTTAATGTGATCTCATATCATTTTTATTGTATTATTTTATTTTACAAATGTATAATAGGAAATTATTGTAATTTTAGTATATATTTTGTAAATAATTGTAAAACCAGAGTTTCCCAAAGACGGTGCCATTCGGAAAGGAGTTCCGAGAGAGGCGGTGACCTTGTGAGGCGTGCTTATGAAGTTCAAGGGACCAAAGGAGTTGGTTTGAAAATTTGTAATAGAATATATGATTTTCTATTCTAGGAAAGGCCATACTAGGAGTTTTACTTTTATGCTTGCATTTTATTTAATATGTTTGCATGCATTGCCAAATCGCCATAACATGACATGCATATTTCATCGAGTATTCGACCGTGTCAATTAAAATTATCGTTCATTCATCGATTTAGTTCACTTAAACGAGATAGATAATAAATTGACATGACCTCTCATAATAAATAATTGAGATCAAGCCTTACCAAATGTTAGAACCCATGAATCCCAATTTCGCAAGGAAGTAGGCTCGGCTCACCGGGGTGCTAAACTTGTTACGCTGGGTAAGTGGGGTAATAAAGGTTATTATTTCGAAATTTGGATTGAGCTCAACGAAAGTATTCGCGACCGTAGCCGCATGTGTTCCGGGCTTAAGATAAATATTAAAGTAATATTATCGACCGAAAGTTCTAATGTAGAATCGATTAAAGAGTTAATCCACCGAATTATGTTAATGAGAGATGAATCGGCTTACCGTGCCCAAGTTGATATGAATTTGGATCTCGGATTCATTTATAATAGTTGGGTAGAGGTCACTATTTAAATGTTGAAACTTGATTAAAATGTTTACAAGTATTTAAAATGATAAATGTTGACATTTCCTTTATGTCTTTAAAATTTGTAGTCATAATTGTTTATTCGCAATGGAAAATGCTAATTCGTCCACCACCACCTATGCTCCAAATCTCACAAATGTCTCATGGCTTCGGTCGTTCATGGATCGATGCAAGTTAGAAAAGAATGGTGCTAATTTTACCGATTGGGATATGCAACTCCGTTTGGCCGCGGAGGGTGACGACAAGTTTCGTTATCTTACCAAAGCCTCTCCCGAAACACCTTATGAAAGGTCAACCGCTGCCGCAAGGCGAGCCTATGAGGCTTACCACAAAGAGTCCGCCGCGATCAAAAACATTTTGATCTTCTCGATGGAGGCCGATCTTCAAGGGAGTACCATAAGATGAGAACGACCTATGAGATCTATGTCAAGCTTGTCACCATGTTTTTTCACAAGCTCCTAGAATCTTACAATATGAGACGGCTTCCACATTATTCAACATGAACCTAAAAGAGGACCAACAGTTAGCCCTCATGTACTCAAACTGATTGAGCATGTTGAGACTCTTAAATTGCAAGGGGTGACCATTCCCGAACAACTCGTGATCGACCGAGTCTAACATTCCTTGGGGAAAATCAAAGTATATGTGAAGTTTAGGGTAAACTACGATATGAATAACATGAAAAACCTCTCTTCATGAAATGCACAAGATGCTTGTGCAAGCCGAGAGAGACATGGGCTAAATGTTAGCACTTCCAAGGATGTGCTCCATATTAATAAAAGGAGCAAGGGGAAGTTCAAGAAAGGTGGTAGTAAATGGAAGAAGCCCTCCACCGTTAAGGGAAAAGGGTAAAGCTATTAAGAATAGCTCTCCCATGCCCAAGAAGGGTGCCTCCAATAAAGAAAAAAAAAGCCATTATTGTAATGGCGTAGGGCATTGAAAGAGGAATTTCTATAAGTATCTTGGAGATCTTAAAACTGGAAAGGTTTTTCCAGTAGGTAAATATTTATCCCTATCGTTTATGTTATTATCTCAACTTTGGTATATAGATACGAGTTGAGATTCTTACCCTATTTAATTGTAATTAGGGCATCCTAGCAAGGATAAAGGCTAGGACAAGCAAGCCTAAGAAAGCTCTTCAAGGGAAGCTAAGGTAGCTACCCATGATTGAAGACCTATGGAAGCTTAGTCTCATTTTGAATTGTCAAAATTTTGGGATGTATTTTTAGACATTGTTTTTAGAACTTTTATAATTTCCTTGTTTGACATGGTAATTTGTTCAATTCCTTTTATTGACATTGGTTGTAATTGGATTTAGTTACTTGGTTCTCAACCCAAGTCATTCGGTTTGTTGAAACTTTTTAGTTCTAAAAACTTCTCATCATACTATACTTGCAGAAATAACATAAATTGTATCGACTCAAGTTGATCATATTAGTATTATGATGATTGGATCATTATAATAGAAGGCTAAGAATTTGATTCTCACTTTGAAAGATAAATTGCTAAGTCAAAATTGAGTTATTGAACTCAAAGTAGGGAGTCTACCAAACCAATTGGCCTCACCACTTATAAAGATTATAATTGACATGAATATGAGTACACCTCTTTAACTTATAGAACTAGTCTATCTCGAATCTAAGATTGGATGTCTTTACAATGAAATCTTTAGTAGATCACTTAAGGTCATGTTGTGATAGTTCTACCTCCCTCACGAGCATGAGTACAAAATTGTCTGTGGCTCATAAGGCTATCTTTATGGAAAATAGTTGTATTTTCTAAAGATAGAGTGGGAGAAAATAAGCCACAACGTAAAACTGGTTAGGAACTAGTGAGGAAACCAAAAGAAAATGTTTTTAGGTTAGACTCAAGACTAGTGACGAGACCAAAAGAACATGTTCTTGATATAATAAGATTATGATCTATGAAGTGGAAGCACCTAGAAATTTTAAAATTCGATTTTCTAACATAAGAGACTTAGGAAACTAAATTGAATTTATGCAAAGAAATGATGTATTTGGAATTGTCCAATTATAGTTGCATGGATAGACATGTAGATGTCTACTAAAGCTAAGTTAATGCGTAACTATGCTTAGATCCAAATCATCAGTGAGATACCTCATATTAGGTGTGTACAAGATACACAACAACAACCACATGTCCAAATAGGGATTTGGAAAAGGATGTGTACATGACACAAGCCTAAGGTATCTACCTAGAGGTTATGATGATTTTTTCTATTATAAGATATAAGAAGAGTTTCAATCGAATTGTCGAAAAGTCATGTATAGACATGAAATTCAGTGGGAGTTAAAGTCATGTATGGACATGAAGTTAAGTGGGAGTTAAAGTTATCATGTAAAGACATGAAGTTCAGTGGGAGAAATTGTTTTCCACATGAATGACGTCTCACTCATTGAGAGTGACATATTCATATTACCTTTTTGAAAGGAGTGGTTGGATTTTAATGCTGGATGAAAGAGGGCAACATGTATACTAAAATCAAAATCTGTTATGGAATAGAAGATTTTATTTTGGCATTTAGAAAAGTGTCTTATATCGATAAGATCCTTAATCTATTTCAACAAGTTAAAATAGGTTATTTATGTTGATAAAAGTGGGATCACTATGAAAGGGTCATAGTCATCCACTGAACCTAAGAGTTGTTGATCACATGATACCAATCATGTATGCCATTACATACACATACCTAAATGAATTGTATGCTGGGAGCATGACAAACCTATAACAAATTAATCCACATGAGTGTCATTGGATAGCCTACTAGAAAATCCATAGGGTTTGAAAGTCCATAAACCTTAATTAGACTCCTCTAATTAGTTACTAAATTACATGTTAATTTAGTATTTAATGATCTATGTAACATGCATGCAAATATAAAGACATTTATATAAAAGAAGAAATTTCCTCACATTGATATGGAAATTAAATGGGCACAACAAGAACTCCTTCTTGTTGTTCTTGAGCTATTAACTAGGTAGCACGGACACTTCTCCTAACCAGCCATCCCGTGTCGGACACACGGACACCTATAAACATGAATGTGAGATTGAAAGACTAGAAGAAGTTGATTAGAAGATGAGTTTGGGTGGGAAAATTGATTAGAAGTTGAGTTTGACTGAGAAATGAGAATAAATTATAGTTAAAGTCAATTTTTACACTCAATTATTTATATTTAATATCAAATACTAATACAAAAATAAAATTGTATGTTATTTATAACATAAAATATATATTTTATTAAATTTAAATGCCGTATCCCGTGTCCTAAATTTCACGAGATGTCGTATCACGTGTTAGTGTCGTGTCCGTGTCCGTGTCCGTGTCCGTTTTGGTGCTACCTAGGCTATTAATATGGATGAACAAGAATAATCTCTAAACTAGAAGACCTCCTTGAAGTTGCACCAAGATGACACCAAATAATCTACCCTTATTATTAACTAGATAATAAGATAGATATTATACTACTAATATTAGAATATATTACTACACTAGTAATACTTAGTAAATATTAGTATTTTGAGAGTTTTTAGAGAGAAGATGAGTTTTGAGAGATGAATGAAAAATAAGCAAGAATGAACTAGTAATAAATTGAACAACAATTGTCCTATTTATGCACAAGAGGGCCGACCCGTATGATCACCAAGGGAGTGATTTTTCTTCTTATTTTATTGCCATGCAAAGTGGTGGTGTGTTGTAGTGTAAGTGATGATTATAGGTTTACTATTCATGTCATAATCACATGTAACTTGTGAGTATGAATAAGAGAAACCATCATCACTACCCACTACACTATAACCGGCCATGTGAGGCCTAATTTGATCCATTTTGATTTTTGATATTTGTCCCACAAATACTTATTAATCATATGCTTAATTATCTTGTATAATTAAGTGTTAATTTGATCATATAACAATTATATGACACAAATAAATGAATAATATGTACTTAACATTTTAAGTAATATTTTACCATTATATCAATATATAATGGGTCCCACAATGCTTAGTTAATTTATTTTACAACTCCTTGTATATATAATTAACTAATTACCTCTATCTCAAAACCTTAACTAATTTAGTAATTTAACGATTAATTACTAAGTTAAATCTTATTTAATCATATTAAAATAAGATATAAATTTATTAGTCAATTATACCATAATTGAAAAATAAATTTAATCGAATTTGAGTTCATAACTCAATTTCTAATAATTAACTCTCGTACATATCGAATATATGTAATGGACTAATTAACTGTATCATATACAAATAATTTGTTACTATTTGGATTTCAGCCTTTAGGTGTGACCGAAAGAAATCAGTTGATCACCGCCGTCATACGACAATAACGTCAAACTCTAGTCTGCCAACCGTTATTGATTTACGTTAATCAACTGACTAATCATATATATAGTCTATAAATATCTCAATTATATTCCTTAATAAGACTTATTATGTGGCGCACTATTGTGGAGGACACCTACTCCAACAGGGTTCTCAAGGAGAACTAGGGATTCATTCTTGTGTTTGGCAGAAAAAATTTGGTAATGTGGTAAAGGTTACACAAACCCAAATTTCCAAACTTATAAGGATTTGTAGAAATCCTAGGCATACTTTTTTTATATACGAAGTGAATAACTAAAAGGATGATTGAAGAGTCAATCATTATCAATTATACAAATAGAGACATAGTACATTATGATGAGGATAAGGTGGCTTACAAGGAGCTAATGGTAGATCCTTTCACCTAAATATCTATCAGTTATCATGATAACGAGTGGGAGCATCTTTTAAGTTAAAGAGCCCAACACTAGATAGAGATCTAGACATGTACATAGATGAATTCATGTTAATAGGAATAACGTTGGATGGAAGGAAAAATCAGTTCAGAAGGTTGGAATAAATGAATATATGGTATATTCACTACCCAAGCCTTTATTGCATTTAATAAGATCGTCATGAATTGTCATGTACGAAATATACTTTAAATTATATGATATGAAGCAATAACATTGTGTTGATTGTTCATATATGATAATCACATTTATCGTTTGAGTTTATAAAACTTGTTTTGAGCTTTGTTATATCCAAATGGGTTGTAGAGATCAATTTTGAACCCCATTAAAGTGGACTGTATTAACATAGCATTGGCCTCTAGTTGCTTATATGAGGTGACGTCTCCAAGTGACTAGAGTGTGATGCGATTGATGGCAAGTTCAAGTGCCATAGGGTCATAAGGGATTACCAGTCGATCACATAGGTAGACTGTATGAGACACTCTGTCGGGAAGTGACCGGTTATTGAGTTCTAGCAACTCACATAGCCTGATCGTGGCAAGAGCTACTAGTATGGTCAAATGAGGGATTACCAATTCTTTGACTAAAGACTATTCGCCTAAGGTGGCACAGTTTCAAAATGACTTTGATTTATGCTATACGACCTTCGTAACTATGGTCAAATGAGCATCTTTTGGGTCATGATGAGCTGTGGCTATTCGAAGAGAATAGTGCGATAGGAATTGTCCACCCCTTGTCAGGGTTGTTTTAAATCTCAAGGCTACTCAGGAGGAGTAAGCTGAAAATGCGTGGCCACGCTCGGAAGGTATCTATGGTAGATAATTTCGGTCAGACAGTTACTCTACAGATCGAGGAAACCACTCTTGATACGATCAAATGCAAGTACGACCTGCAAGACACCTTGCATTGAGTGGGAGATATGTAATAGGACAAGAGAATTGGTGACGCACACTTGTCTCGGGCAAGTGGTATATTGTTGAAGTAAGTGTCCTTAACAATAGTGCGATCACATAATTAAATCTCAATAATAAGAATACAAAAGGGATGATGAATAATATAGTCAACTGGTCAACATAAATCCGTAACGATTGGCTCAATTGAGTTTGACGTCACACCTAAAGGACAATCCCCTAATAATCTACATTAATTAATTGTATAGCGATACACATTAATTAATCCCTTAAATTGAACCATGTTTGAATTGAAAGTGAGAATTATATCTTATTGTAATATGATTAAATAAGATTCATTTTAGTAATTTAATTGTTCTATTGCTAAGAATGCATTATGTTTATGAAACATTTGAGATAAGCAAAATTGGTTAATTATAATTACAAATTGTTGTAGATTATATCAACCAAATATGAGATGACCCATTTTATTTACATGTAATTATAAAATGTGACTTAAAATATTAAGTCTAATTTATTTTTTATGAAATTACATTTAAATTAGTTAAAAGTACATTTATAAGCAAAGATTACATGTTACATGTCACATGTCACATATGTGATAAATGACAAAATCACAAAAATAAAATGGACTCCATTTTACACATAACAACCGGTTGTGGGGTGGGTAGTAGGGTGATTAGGCTTTAAGTGTTGTTCTAATTAAGAATTAGACATAATCATTCACTAGCCTAAACCTATACCCTAGCTATTGCATTGTGAAGAACAAAAGGAAAAAATAGCCCCCACTTCCCAAGCATGGCCGGTTGGCTTGTTCAAATAAGAGGACAATTTTTCCTCTTATTTTTAGACTACTTGATCATATTTTGGTAGTATACTTATCACTCTACATCTCTACATTCTCACACTAAAAGAACTTGAGAAGTTCATCTTGTGTTCATAAATTTACTAATAAAATTACTAAGAGTAGTAATAGTGTTTATTAGTCACTTTTAAGGGAACTATTATATTATACTAGTGTAGTATTCTATATAGTGATTAAGGGTAGTCTTGGTGCAACTAATTGGAGTGTTCTTATTCTAAGAACTAAGAAATCATCCTTATATTTTGAGCTCAAGAACAAAGTAGGAAGGAGTTCTATTTTGTGCGAAAAATCCATTTAAATCAATGTAAGGAACTATGTTTTCTTCTTAGTTTGTATTGTTTTGTTATGCATGCATACGATCTTAATAGTTTAAGAGTAAACTATTCATTATATTATATTAGAAATGTCTAATATTGACTTACACAAACTTACAATAAGCACGTGTTTCCTTTGGATATCCTACAAATAGACATTTGTCAAATTTAGGTGCGAGTTTATCGTCAGACTTATTCTTAAAAAACGCCTCGCATCCCCAAATTCTCATAAACGACAAATAAGGGACTTTCCTTGTCCATATCTCATATGGAGTCTTGTTTGCCGCTTTAGTCGGGCTTCGATTTAGTGAAAATATTGCAGATAAGATAGTAAACCCCAAAAATAATCAGGAAGCTCTGTCAGACTCATCATAGATCGAACCATATCTAATAAATATCGATTTCTCCTTTCGGACACACCATTTAATTGAGGTGTCCCAGGAGGAGTCCATTGTGATACTATACCACAATCTTTTAGGTGTGAATCAAATGCATTGTTCAAGTATTCACCACCACGATCGGATCGTAGGGCTTTAATCTTTTTATTCAATTGGTTTTCTACTTCATTTTGAAATTCTTTGAACTTTTCAAAAGCATCACTTTTATGCCTCATCAAGTAGACATATCCATATCTACTCAAGTCGTCGGTAAAAGTAATGAAGTAGTGATTGTAACAACCCGAAAAGTACCCGATTTTTCTAGTAAAAATATTTACTAACACTTTTCAGTAGAACTTAAGTTTTTAAAATAGGAATTTTTGTTCCGAGTCTTATTTTGAAATTCCGCGTTCGTATTTGGAATTTCTGAGGGATTTCATGAAAAGACCGTTTTTAGTCATCTTTGACTTTTCTTGACTTTTAAGTCGTCTTTGACTTTTCTTGACTTTTTAAAGTCGTCATTGACTTTTCTTGACTTTTAAGTCGTCCTAAACTTTTCTTGACTTTTAAGTCATCTTTGACTTTTCTTGACTTTTAAGTCGACTTTGACTTTCGTTGACTTTTCCCGACTCGCCTTGTAAGTTTGAAGACCGAAAGTTTATTTAAAAAAATAATATTTTTGATTTATTTTTATTTAGATTTATTAAGATTTATCATAATTTAATATAATTATTTTGAATTTATTCGGAATTTAAAGAATAACTTTTACGGTTTTAAACCAAACGTCATTTAACTATTCCCGACTCATCGTAAATCCCGTAACAAACTCGAAACTCGACTTTGGCATGAGTCACGCGCCATGTCATCGTTTTCCACTCACTTGAGATATTTTAATTGTTTCGATTAAACTAATACAAATATCTAAGATATTTGTAGCTTTATCGATCCGTCCGTTTAAATTACGCAAATCGCTCAAAATCAGACCCGATTCCTCTCCATTTCACACGCCCATGTCACCTATTTTTCACTCATGTTAGATCTTTTAATTAATATGATTAAACTAATAATAATATCTAAGATATTTGTAACTTTATCGGTCTGTCAACTTAAATTCCGCAATCGCTTAAAAACAGACCCGATATCACCCAACATCACACGACTCTTTCCTCTTCTAATAGGCTTGATATTTTGATTTCTTTTCATTAATATAACATAATATCTAGATATTTAATATAATTAACGTAATATTTAATCAATTACCGTAATATAATTATTTAACGCGAGTTAATTCCGTAACCACAATTTCGAAATCCGACTCCATATTTCCTCTATAATACACGGCTCCCTCACCCAACATAACTCACTAACAACTTTTCATTTTTCAACAAATCAAATAAAGATCAAAATATCACTTTCTTTAATCGTTCTTCATTTGTTCTTCGTGTTCTTCCATTGTTCATCATCGTTCTTGAGCAAAACCTTCATAAAATCTTCATTTCTTAATTAAATCCGTCCTAACTTATATTTCTAGACTCTCCTCTTCGCTCCCCATCTTCATCACGGGAAGATTTTGAAGACGAGTTTGGTGACTCGTATATATTAGGGGAAGATTAGAAGACGGGTTTCTTAGTTTATAATTCTTATTTTGGTGCTAATTGATTTTTCTAAGCTAAGGTAACGATTCCGAGTTACTCGACGGATATATGTTACATAGCTTTGGTTTTCTTTAGTTTTTGGTTCATCTTTAGTTTTGTTCATATTATTATGATTTTATGATTTTTAGTTAGTAACATGATAAGTTGTTAATTTTATTATGTTGTAGGAATTATAAATATGTTGGTGTTCTTGTTATATTTTTATGATTTCTTCATGATGATGATTGTTGTATGATGGATGGTTAAATTGGTTGTTAAAATGGGTGTTGATTAATTAAAACATGTTAGAAACAATTGGGTGTTGTTGTAGTGGTGGTGGCCGAAATGGTGGCTGGAAACCGGTCCAAACCAGGCCGGTCCAGGCCGGTTCAGACCGGTCTGGGTTGGTCCATGGTGGGTCCGGGTTTTGGTCTTTGGGTTGTGTCGATGTTTGATTGTTAGGTTGTGGTCTTGACGGGTTTTAATTATGATAAGCATGCGGGAAATAATTAGAAACGGCTTTTATTAAAATTGTCAAAACAGCCATTTTTAGCCAAAACAGGCCCGTGGGCCCATCCAGGCCCATGTGGGGTCCGGCCCAACTCAGCCCGTGGGTCCCACTTTGGGACTTGTGACGGTTTTTGAGTTATCGTCATTTTTATCGTGTTTTGTAATATTTAGCAAGTGGGAAATGTTAATAAGTAAAATATTTAATTAAAAAGGTTTTTCATAAATTATTATTTCTCACATGTTAGAAATTATAAGACGAGGTCGTAGTTTAATTGGTCATCATTTAAGTCAAGCGGGTTTTTGGGTATAATATGATAATTCACATGTTAGAAGTAGTAATAAAATAACATGTAATGAATATGTTGATTTTATGTCTATGTGATAAAGACTCTGCTTCTAGCCGGTTTGATCCAACGGGTTTGGTCAAACTAAGATCTAGTCAGCCCCGATTTGACTGATGACCCGTCGCGGGACTCGGGTCGGGGATTTGTCTTCAAGTAAAGTTGTATTTAATTATGAATTAGCCTTAGTAGATATGAGGCGATATGATATTTGATTATTATTGATATGCAATTAGTCACATGATAGGATGTTTTTCCCGTGACTGTTTTATTATATGGTTGGTGTCGTGTTTACTAAGTACCCATAGAGAATTATGAGTATATGGCGTCTTGACCATGCTAATTCTAAATGAGTAGCTTGGACCACGACATTGATAGGGCCCGTACTTCTTTAACGAGTATTAGTTCGCCGCGTGATCGCTTTTGTGTCTCGGCTTGGTGGGTTTATATCCAAGTCGGGGCATGGCTGCCTGATCCTTTTTGGGACTGGAGCCAGCTTAAGTACTAGCCATCTCTGCTTAGGGGGTCGCCTAGTAGAGTTTCTCATAGACGGTTATGTCATGGGACGGGGAACGGAATAGCTGTTGGCGCTAGGTCTGATCAGTCTAGGACTAGGATGTTTTCCTACCTTGTGGTATAGCCTCGAGTTACAGAAGTCTTCTATCGATGGTCCTAAGAACTTATGCCTTTTTGTAGAGGTATTGGTCTTTCATGTTTGTATGATTCTATGAGTTCTAGAAGGTGAGATGCAAGCCGGCTAGGATTGATAGAGTTTGGATTAACGGTTGTTAACTGATTCACATGATTACGTGTTGCTTAGGGTTTGAGTGTATCAGGGCCATGTTACTTGGTAACCGCTGAGCCAGCATACCAGCTTCCCTACCTCGAGTTATATTTTATTATCGAATTCACATGATAGCTTTCATATGATAGGTTATATGTTAGTTAACTGTTTCATAACATGAACAGCATATCATATGTGTTAAGGTTTTGTATTTTATATATCATGCTTTTTGAAATGTTTTTTCATGTTTTCATTAAACTCGACATTTCGTGGCTGGGAGAACTCGGAGTTACTCCCCACTGACTGTGGCTTCCGTGTTTATATTTAATGCGGTCGAACAGGTGGTGAATGCATATTTGGGGTACATTGACGAGCTAGCGAGCGAAGTATTACCTTGGACCTATACTCGGTTCTTAGGGTTGTATAATATTATACACTCTTTCTATTTCCGTTTTTATACGGGAGATAGGTCTCCCGTCTTGTATATTTCTTTTGTAGAATATTATTTCCGTTTTGTAATGACCATTTTTATTTCAGACACCTTCATTATGTATTTAAATTATTTTTTTTCTTTCCGCAAATTTGAGGGTGTCACAGTTGGTATCAGAGCTATTTTGCTCCCGACGCGCGTTTGTGTACCCTTGCATAAATAACTTGACCTTAATTAACTCATAAACTTGTGAGATAGAAGGGTAGCGTATATAGGATTTATGTTGTAGTCTATTTGTTTATGCTAATTGTTAGGAGTAACTTAATTTGTTTTGTCTCTTATGAAGATGGTTGGACCTCGTGTAGAAGAGATCGTTGTTGGTACCAACCAGGTCCCTCCTCATAGAGAAGACAATTGCCAAGGAGCCTATGCTTGGGTGGCTAGCCAGATTGCTAGGAGCAATATTACGCCTTAGTGTGGAATATGTGTTACCTAGAAGGAGTATCCTCTACCGAAGATTTGAAGATTTACAAGCTTAATTAAAGTGAATTCCTTCGTCATCTATAAATTCTCTCGTCCTTATTGTATTATGCTCTCTTCCTTCTATCTAGGTGCTTCTTTCTCCTCCAACCTATTTACCTCTTGGAAATTACTCTTAATAGTTCCTCCATTATACCATTGGTATCCTTACCTTCCTCTTGTAACATTTTTATGGATGTCATACCCATTTGTTTGTGGTATATTATTCTTAGTCGGAAGAACTTTGAATTTTGTGGAATATTAGTGTTAGTTAGAATGAACTTGTGATTTGAGGAAATGGTATAGATCTAATTTCACCCTATGGTGGTGAGAGTGGGTATCCTTGAGGAAAGTGTGGTAAGGTATGTCTAATGATTTTAATGCTTGAAGCTTGTCATGACTTGTGTGTAAGTAGTTCATGATATTCGAAGGTGTAAAGTCGAATGAATTGGCTATTACTTCTTAACTCATTGGTAATTTAGTCTTTTGGAATTAGAAGTTAGTATTGGTTTGAAGACCATGCTTATGATATGTCTATTTTGGAGTAAAGAAGAAGTTTCGAATATGATACCTAACCGTCCTATGGAGCTAGTTTCGAGTTTAAATGATTATGGAAAATGGAGAATAAGTTTAGGAAGGAACTATCCTAGTGGTTGTAAAATATAAAAGCTTGAAGTTGCAATATCTTTTGAGGATCGAAATAAGCTTAATAATAGTTGTAGTTATGGTTAGAAAGTTGAGTGATTTTTAATGTTACTTGGGAATTTGTTGTCGTTAAATGTTGGACCCTAACGGGAATAACTACTTTGTGGAATTAGGATATGATGACTACTTGAGGAATATCGACATAAGCGAAAACCGATGTATTAATAATTTGGAAAAAAAAAAATAGATAAATCGATTACGGTCGCATTGCCCTATGTTTGGCAAAAGTTAAGTGAATTGAGTTTTGTGGGACTAATCTCTTTGAGGTTTCGAGATTCAACTTTAGATGATGAGAGGGTTTATTGTAAATAATTTGGATAATAAATTTTTGGGAATAAGTTGGATTAAGGGATTTCATCGTAAGTTCTTTACTTTGTGGTGGTTAACGGTCTTGTTTCCTTAAATTATAAATATTTTGATGGTGATTTCCAATAATAGTTTCGATGGACCTTGGAAGATTCTAATGGAATTTGAATAATTGGGATTTTACTCGGTGTCTACGTATGAATATTTTGGTAGAATCGGATTGAATTAATGTTGAGGATATGATTGCACTCTCCTGAGGACTATTTACTGTACGTTTAGATTGTCGATTTACAATCGACATTGAATTTTCATACAGGGAATATAGTGATTGGGGTTCATCCTTCGTTCTTCTGTTCTTCTTTCTTTCTTTCTTTCCTCTTTCTATTCGATTTATTCTTTCGAATATTCCGTTCCTTTTATCGAATATCAGTTCTTATAGGAAGATCATTAGAAGCTTTAGTTAGAAATTTTAGGCATAGATAGTAGAGTTATTACCTTTACTATGAAATTTTTAAACTAAAATATTTTGGAAATATTTTATGATTTCAAGTATTTTACCGTCAAGGAGTGTTGAGACTTGTTATTGGAGACGTTCGATAACTAGTTTTTTCATTTATTGATGCGA
>JAIUZE010071976.1:0-19897 GCA_022085475.1 Heliosperma pusillum | reverse complement strand
TCTCCAAGTCCGAAGATGAGCATGCTATTCATTTGAGGATTATTTTGGGTGTTCTACGTCGTCAGAAGTGGTATGCTAAGTTCTCTAAGTGTGAATTTTGGTTACCTAAAGTGTCCTTTCTTGGGCATGTTATTTCTAGAGAGGGTGTAATGGTGGATCCTTCCAAAATTGAGGCCGTGGTTGATTGGAACAGTCCGACTGATATTAGAGAGATTCGAAGTTTCCTTGGTTTAGCTGGTTATTATCGAAGATTTGTCAAGGATTTCTCTAAGCTTGCTAGACCTATGACTCAGTTGTTGAAGAAGGAAACCAAATTCCTATGGAATGAAGCTTGTGAGGCAGCGTTTAAAGAGTTAAAGAAGAGGTTAACTACCGCTCCGGTGTTGACTTTGCCTGAAGATCGAGTAGACTTTGATGTCTATTGTGATGCTTCTAAAATGGGATTATGTTGTGTTCTTATGCAAAATAGGAAGGTGGTGGCTTATGCTTCAAGGCAATTGAGAGTTCATGAAGTGAACTATCCTACTCATGATCTAGAATTGGCCGCCGTTGTTCATGCTTTGAAAGTGTGGAGACATTACTTAATTGGAGTTCATTGTCGTATCTTCACCGATCACAAGAGTTTGAAGTACATATTTACTCAAAAAGAGTTGAATATGAGGCAAAGAAGATGGTTGGAATTGGTGAACGATTATGATTTTGAATTATTGTATCATGAAGGGAAGGCTAATGTTGTTGCTGATGCTCTTAGTAGGAAAGCTTCTTATACTTTGAATGCTATGCATGTGTTACCTGTTGATCTTTGTGCCGAGTTTCGAAGGTTGAGTTTGGAATTTGTAGAGCGTGGATTTGTTCATGTTGGTGCTATGATTGCCGAGCCGGTGTTTCTCCGTGAAATCCGTGAAAGCCAAGTTGATGATCTTACCTACAAGTCTACCAGCCACGATTCTTGAAGGTAAAGGTAAAGATTTCAAGTGATAAGAAGGTGTTCTTCGTTTCCATGGTCGTTTTTTGTTCTAATGCTCTTAATTGAGGACGCGGCTTTTGATGAAGCTCATCTTCCCCTTATTTATTCACCCCGGTGTGTGGTGATTAAGATGGTATACAGGATTTGAAGTTGCAATTTTGGTGGCCCAAACTTTGAGGGTGATGTTGTTTCTTATGTGGGAGATGTTTCTGGGACTTGCCAACAAGTGAAGATTGAACACAAGAGACACGGTGGATTGCTGCAACCGTTGGATATTCCGCTATGGAAGTGGGAATCTATTTCTATGGATTTTGTTATGGCTTTGCCGAGAACCGTTGGAGGTAAAGATGATGTTTGGGTTGTTGTTGATCGATTGACCAAGTGTGCTAGATTTATTCCGATCAAAGAAACTTGGAATTTGGAGCGTTTAGCAAAGGCTTATGTGGATGAAATTGTTAGATACCATGGTGTTCCTTTGGAGATTATATCCGACCGAGATCCGAGATTCGGTTCGAGATTTTGGAAAGCTTTACAAGAAGCCATGGGTAGTAAGTTGTTGATGAGTACTGCTTTTCATGCCGCTACGGATGGTCAGACGGAGAGGACTATTCAGACTTTAGAAGATTTGCTTAGGGCTTGTGCTCTCGACTTTCAGTCTAGTTGGGAAAAGAGCTTACCGTTGGTGGAGTTTTCTTACAACAATAGCTATCATGCATCTATCAAGATGGCTCCGTATGAAGCTCTTTATGGAAGGAAATGTCGGAGTCCTATTTGTTGGAATCAATTGAGTGACAATCGTGATTTAGGCCCCGATGTTCTTGTTGAAACCATTGATAATGTGAAGGTCATTCGTGATAGAATGAAAGCCGCGCAAGACCGTCAAAAGTCTTATGCCGATATCCGAAGAAGGCCTTTAGAATTTGAGGTGGGAGATAAAGTATTCTTGAAGGTATCTCCAATGAAGGGTGTTAAACGGTTTGGTGTTAAGGGTAAATTGAGCCCGAAGTACATTGGACCTTTTTGATATGTTTTTGGTATAAAGGAGTGCGTTGCTAGAATTGGATTTAACCCGCCGAATTTGGCTAAGGTTTCATATTTTTTTCCTGTTTCTCAATTGAGAAAGTATGTAAGTAATCCAAGCCATGTCTTTCAAGTTGAATTGCCCGAGCTTGAACCAAATTTATCCTTTGAAGAGAAGCCGATCCGTATCTTAGATCGTAAGGATAGGAAGTTGAGAAGTAAAGTAGTTCCGTTGGTGAAAATCTTGTGGAGAAGTGCAAATGTCGAAGAAGAGACTTGGGAAACCGAAGCTTCTATGCGTAGTAAATATCCGAGTCTTTTCGAGTAAGGTAAATTTTTATTTTTCCTCAAGTTTCGAGGGCGAACTTTTTAAAAGGTGGGGTGATTGTAACACCCGGAAATGTACCCTATTTTTCTAGCAGAAATATTTTACGAAAGCTTTTCAGTAAATTTAAGTTTTAAATTAGAATTTTAAGTTCCGAGTTCGTAATTGGAATTTCTGCGAGATTTCATGAAAAAGCCGTCTTAAGTCAAGTTTGACTTTCTTGACTTTGGAAATCGTCTTTGACTTTTTCTCTCATAACTCACACTACTCCCTCCTTAACCTAATAATTCATTTCAACACAAAAACAAACCCACTTTTCTTCCTCTCTAAGAAATCAACTTTCCCTCTTTGAATTCGATTTTGGAATTGACGTATCTTCTTCGTTACTTGATAGAATTTCCGTAAGTTCGTCTTATTATTCTTCCCGTACCTTCCTCTATCCGTATTGATAATAAAATTATCGTCTTTCTCGCTTTTCAAGCATTCCGTCTTTGTCAAGATGAACTTTATTCATCTTTTTACGATCTAATTGTAGGTGGCGACCTCCAAGATCCCGACAAAGACTATTTCCTTATAGAAGAGGAGCTTGACGATCATTAGAGACGCTCAAAGGTAACGGTGAAGGGTTACTCGGTATCACTTACGTGTTTTACATGTTTATATGCTAGAAAATCGTATTAGATTACGATTAGGAAGATTAGAATCCATGTTATGATTAGTAAATGATGTTATATGATGAATGTTGATGAATTATATTGATTGTTGATGATTATTTGAAGTATATATGAGAATTGAAATGATTTGGAAATGAATTGGTTAAGTATTGGATGCTCTCGGATGAAGGGGTGTTCCCAGCCGGTCGACCGGCCGCCGGTCTGACCACCGGCTGAGAACACTCCAGTAACTCATTTCTGAAACTTGGTTTTGCATGAAGAGGTGCTCCAGGCCGGCCCACCGGCCACCGGTCAACCCACCGGCCTGGAACACATCAATATTGAAGTTTTGAGTTTGGTGTGATTGTCTGTGCCGGTCGACCGGCCGCCCGTCGACTGACCGGCCCAGACCCCTTTTCTCTGTTTTTGGGATTTTGCCTGTGTTCTGAGCCGGCCCACCGGCCACCGGTCTCCTGCCCGGCCTGCAACACGGCTGTGTTGTTTTCCTTTGACTTTTAAAACTCGTAATTTATAATAGTTCGCATGATCCGTTTACCGTATAATTTTACGTAATGTCTTATAATATTCATGTTTTGGATATATGATATCTCTTTTCGCATGTATCACATGTTTTGTGACGGTTTTCGATATGTTCCCACTTTGAGTCGGTTTTTACAAATGAGTCGGTTTGAGCACTATTTGGTCTTGTGCTTTGTATTCTCATTCCCTTGGCTACCTTCCCGTTCGTAAGGCTGGAATGTCGGAACGGAGAGGTATCCTACTGCTTAAATGCATGTGTTAGTGGGCATACGACGACGTTGTTGGGAGTTGAACGCTATGCGTTGATCGACCCGGCCGTCAAATGTTGTGTACTTGCGAGGTGGTGTTATTTGCATGTAGCGTACCGCTTGTTATGAGGCTTGAGCTCTTTTCCGCCTCTTTCGTGAATTGATCTACCGAATTTGGGGTACTCGGCATTTATTATTATAAGCCCGAGTCTTGGATGCGAAACGTTTTATCGCATGTCGAATCGGAACACGTTTATTCCGAGATCTGGCCAGGTTTAGACTAGGACCGGATATTTATTATCGTCGTGCTACCAGGAGGAAATTAGTCTACATACGCGAAATGCTTTATCGTGTATGCTTTCAGGGAAATGCTTTATCCCGTGGATGCCTTTTAATCATACTTGCCATGTACACGATGCTAGTGCGTTTCATTTACCGTGAGATATGTCGTCTTGTGTCGTTCTTGAATGCGTGATTTCATGATATTGTTCATGGTCATTGCATGATTGGATACTGTCATTGTCATGGTTCGTGAATGGATGATAATATGTTGGAATTGTGTAATCATCGCATGACTTGACTGGTATGTCTGTAGAGTCTCAATCTTATCAATCTTATACCGCTAACGGTGAGATGTAAGCCCTAGTGAGCGTATTCGATTGCCTAAGAGTGTCTTTCCCGAGTCTTTGAATAACATGATGGTTACGGATTTGATTTTATATGTTCTTATCGTTATACCTCGTATTGCCTATCTATTCTTATCGCAATTCACATGTATGTATATATATGCATGCTTTACTTTTGTATTTCCTTATATGTACGTTTGATGTGATATGGCTGGGAGAACCCGGAGTTACTCCCCACTGACTGTGGCATTCATGTTTTTCATGGATGAACAGGTTGCTTGCTATGGATGACTTTTTGGATACGATATTTTGGGGTTCGGGTGTGAGCTAGCGGGCGTTGTCCCTGGAAGTTCACCTCTAGACGATAATAGCTAGTTTTGGATAAACACTTGTTCTTTGTTAACATTTTAAGAGGCCCCGTCTCTTTGTTGTATATTTCCGTATTTAGTTTGTAACATTTTGACACACCTCGTGTTATATATATCTTGCATGTTTAAAGGTTTTTAAAAACTACCTATTTCCGCTTTATAATTCACATGCTTGTTTGATTTATTATTCCGCATTCGCGAGGGTTGTCACAATAATAATATTCAAATTGAATAAATTTAAAACATAACTACTATAAATACTTTTCTTTAAAAAGATTATTTATAACTATATTCAAAAATCATTTTGCAAAATTAAAACAGCCGCACTATAATCGCAGCTCCAAAGTTATAGTAAGATCACCTATAACTTTGAGCTTGATAAGTAAGGTTATAGTTAAAACAACTATAACTCTAGAAAAAAATTACATTTGAAATTACCGTTATTAGACGACGACCTATACTACAAAATTTTCCTGGAGATCTTCAGTATGTTTATCATCACTTCATTCTAATCACGAGCTTTTCATTTTGAGCTCCACAAACTTCTTTAAGACTTCATCTTTGATCTTGAGCTTGATAATCACTAAAGTTATAGTAGAAACTCCTATAACTTTACTTCAACATTTCCAAAGTTATAGTACAATGGCCTATAAATTTGCTTCACCTTTGCTTCACAAATCATCAATGTTATAGCTAAACTAGCTATTACTTCATATACCAAACCATGCTTAATCTAACCAAGACTAAACAAACGATTTCAAGCACAAACATATATCTTTTACAAAATTACTTCTCTTCCTGGAGGGATGGCTTCTTCGTAGCTTATGGCTACTTTTATTTCTTATATAAACATCAAGGTTATATAAATTTCCTTTCTTTTATTTCTTATTTTGTATTTGACCTTCGATAAATTAAATGATTAACTAATGCGAACACAACCTTTGATTTATTCCTACCTTCCCGCCATTGCTCCTAAGAGGAAGGTGCAACCTGAACGTACCCGTCGGTTTGAGACTAGGTCCTTAGTTGGTCAAAGGGTGTCGGGTCTCAGTACGACCTTTGTCGGAAGCTCGTGAATGGGCTGAAGACTGATGTCGTAAGCCGTTCATCTCTTACTTGTCTTATGTTATTGTTTTTTAATCTTCTATCTTTTAAAATGCCTAACAAACTTTTGTTTTTATGGTTTAGTTTGAGCTTAGACATAAGAGGATTTATACGGGTGCACCTGACAATGTTGCCGACACAATGAGGTCAATGAGAGCGGGTCGACTCCTCATGTCTACCTCGATGACCTTGTCTTGTAATTAGACGAAAGATAGGTTCGCCGGTGTTTGAGCGACACCTTTATGGTGCAAGTCTACCTCCTTTTGATGATGTTTAGATATCCTTTCTAAAGCAAAGATCTTCGTGAAGCAAACGCTAGCTTACTACCTATCGCAGTAAGTCTTTTTTCATTTTAATTTTTTTTTCATATTTTTTTTTTAGCAGAGATAGAAACTTATGCTTCGATTGTACAAGTTCGAATCTTGTGGAGGAGAGGAGCCCTCTACTTTCGATGAGACGGTAAAGTACACTTGGCTGCCTATAGGGATTGATAAACTCCGTCTTACAAAAGACGAAAGAAGACTTGTGAACCGGGTTGCTCAATATGGAATACACGGTGGTCGGTATTATCCTAAGGCTTGGTGTGACAAGTATAGGGCTTTGGGATTCTTTTCTGATTTTCTAAATTTCCAAGAATGGGAAACGGTGGCTCAGTTTTCGGGTCCGGTGTATCCGATTGAGGTAATTCAGTTCTTTTCTTCTGTTTCTTTAGACAATGGAGTGCTGCATTTAATTTTATTTTAATGGATTCCAAACATCTGAAGTGGCTCGTATTCGATGGGAAGAACTACAGTCTATGGAAAAATATGATGACCCATTTCATAAAGGGTAACGATTGGGAGTGTTGGCTAATCATTAAGAATGGTCCTAATAAGATCATGCTTGGAACGACCACTGGCACTTCCATCGAAAAGAAAAAAGATGACTATGTTGAGGCAGATTATAAGAAAGCTGAGAAAAATTCAAAGGCTATTAGTCTGTTGCCAAGGAAATATGGGATGGTCTTGAGTTAGCTTATGAGGGGGAAAACTGTTGTCAAAAAGCAACGTATTGCACTACTCATGCGAAAATACGAACTGTTCTCCATAGAACAAAATGAATCGCTTGACAGCATGTCTACTCGCTTTTCCAGTATCATTAATGAATTGAAAAATCTTGGAAAAACTTTTGCCTCCGAGGAAATTGCCAGGAAGATCCTTAGAAGTCTATCTAAACGATGGAGACCTAAGGTGACGGTAATTGAGGAATGTAAAGATCTATCCGACCTATCTTATCAAGAGCTACTTGGAACCTTAATGGCTCACGAAATCACTCTTGATGAAGATGAGGCAAATGATAGTAATAGCAAGAAGGTGGCTTTACAAGCCGAATCTAGTGAAAGACTTGATTCGGATCTTGAAGATGAAACCGTGTTATTTGCTAGACGTTTTAAGAAAAAATTCTTTAATAAACCACAAGGGAAAACGTTTAACAATAACACTAACAAATCTTATAAAAAGCCAATTGAGTCAAAAGGGTCTCTTTCAAGTCGTGGTTGCTTCAAATGTGGGGATAATGATCACATGATCAAAGATTGCCCCACATGGAAGAAAATCAAAGACAAAAATCAACGAGACAAAACCAAGAAGGAATTCAAGCAAGTAATGATGGTGTATTGCTGGGGAGATCTCGACACAGAGGACGACGAATCAGAAGAAGAGGAAGTCGCCAACTTGTGTCTAAGCAACGTCAGTCTTGACCTAATTTCTGACAGTGACAATGAAAGCGAATCCGAGATGTGTCTTGTTGGCAACTCAGATTCAGAACCAGATTCAGAAGATGACGAAGAGGTTAGTCATCTTGGACTTAAAAAGCAAGTTAAGAATTTATCTAAGAAGTCTTTAATTAAGTATTTTGAAGAAGCCTTAGATCATTGTCATGAGCAGAGTCTAAAATTGAAAGATCTTAAAGAACAAATTCTTGACATTGCTGAGGAAAACCAACTTCTTAAGGCCAAAGCTAAAAAGCTCAAGTCTAAAGTTATGGCAACTTCAGCTATAACTTCAGACAAGACAAATGTTGAGAAAGAAGCTCTTGAGTCTAAAGTTATAGCTAATGAAGCTACAATCTCAGAGTTAAAACTCAACATTAAGCATCTTCAAGCCAAAGTTATAGCTAATGAAGCTATAACTTTAGAATTGAAGAAAGTCAATGAGCGTTTACAATCTGAGGCTAAGGCAAAGGAAGTTGTTATCCTTGATCACGAAAAAGTAAACTCTTTTCTTTCTCAGCAATTGAAAGAATTAAAGGCTGAATTCTCCCAAGCCAAAAGTCAACATAATGAGGAGAAACTTATCTTGAACAAACGTTTCAATTATTTTCGTGAAAATTTCAAAAAGAACAATCCCTCCAAAGACTCGAATGTAGATCATTCGTCGTGTCAAAAAGAAATTCAGTCTTTGAAGGAATTGCTCCTACATGCACGAAAAGTTCATGATAAGTGGGAAGGAAGTCAGAAGGTCTTAGACTTCCTTACCGAACAGTCTAACAATAACATGACGTAGAGACCATGATAAGTGCAAATCTACTCCTTCTGACCGTGATTTCAGAAGAAGGAAGTATGTCAATCTTTCAGAATATCTGATTTGCAATTATTGTGGTCACAACGGTCATGTTAAAGATAATTGTGTCAAATATGTTAACGACAACAAAAATCAAACTGATTTTGTGAAAGAGCATGACGTGTCTAGTGAGTCCGAATCTGAACCTCAACGTGATGAGGTTAGAAATAATGAGTGTAGATGGTTTTATGACATGGCTTTCGATTACACATCTGTACCTTCAAAATCTAAACCTAATGTGAATCAGAAGCAGTCGTTTAAACCTAATGTGCGTTACAACTACAACAAACCTGTTAATAAATCTAGCAAACCCTATCCTAAGAAGAAAAGAATTGTAAAACAAATATGGGTTAGGAAGGATCAAATATATAGAGTCACTAACCACAAAGGACCCAACTTAGCGTGGGTACCTAAAAGCTGTATTTGATTCTCCTGCAGGTAATAGTGAAAGAAAACAATCTATGGTATCTCGACAGTGGATGTTCGAGACACATGACTGGAAACAAGAATTTATTTCTTTCACTAGAACCCTTCAACGGTGGTAAGGTCACCTTTGGAGACAACAAGAAGGGCAACATAATCGGTGTAGGTAAGATTGGTATATCTTCTTCACATGCTATCAATAACGTTTATCTGGTAGATGGCCTTAAGCATAACTTGCTAAGTATCTCTCAACTATGTGACAAAGGCAACAAAGTCGTTTTTCATTCAAATGTTTGTCGTATCATAGTTGAAGGAACTAGCAATGTTATCTTAGAAGGTCTACGTAAACGGAACGTGTATATGATTAATTTAAACAAAGTCACTACAAGTTCCTTTACGTGCATGAAAGTCACCGTGGATGATTCATGCTTGTGGCACAAGAGGTTTGCACACATCAGTCCAACGATTTTAAAGAAACTCAAGTCTTGGGATTTAGTTGAGGGTATACCCTCAATCAAATTCGAACAAGAAAAGATGTGTGACTCATGTGCCCGTTGTAAACAAGTTAGATCTTCATTCAAACCGAAACGAGTAGTAAGTACAGAGCGTCCACTTGAGTTGGTACACATGGATCTATGTGGACCTATGAAAGTTAGAAGCCGCGGTGGATCAAGGTACGTATTCGTCCTAGTCGACGACTAATCCAGGTATGTATGGCCTATCTTTCTATTTACTAAAGATGAAACTTTCGATGAGTTTGTAGTACTAATGAAGCTCGCCCAAAACAAGTATGATAAAAAGTTAGTTTCCATTCGTACGGATCATGGCACCGAAATTGATAATCAAGCTTTTATAGAATATTGTAGGGAGAATGGTGTAGGACATAACTTTTCTGCACCACGAACCCCACAACAAAACGGTGTCGTGGAACGTATGAATAGAACATTAGAGGACATGGCCCGCACTATGCTTTGGTGTAGTGGCCTTCCTAAGAGCTTTTGGGCAGAAGCCATAAGTACTGCATGCTATGTGCACAATAGAGCTATGATTAGACCTATTCTCAAAAAGCCTCCCTATGAACTTTTAAGAGGGAGAAAACCCAATATAGCTCACCTTCGTTGCTTCGGTAGTAAATGTTTTGTCCATAATAATGGAAAAAGTAATTTGAGCAAATTTGATCCACGAAGTGACGAAGCTGTGTTTGTTGGTTATTCTAATCATAGTAAAGCTTTCAAAGTTTTTACCAAAAGAACATTGTGCATAGAAGAAAGTGTTCATGTCGTATTTGATGAAGATAATGTGCCTGAACAAGTTGAACAGAATGAAGAAGAAGACATGAATGATCCAGACTTTCGCCTTTCAAGGGAAAACGAGCCAGACAATAATGAAGAAGTTATTGAAGGAATCAAAGATGAACTTGATAAAACCGCAAATGACCTTGAACAGAGAACTGAGACAATTGTTGATGATACGAATGTCTGTTCTCAAAACAAGGAAAAGGAAACTGAATTTATAGCTGATGATACTATAACTTTGAACCAGGACCAAGATGGTGTAACTGAAGTTGTACCAACTTCAGCTATAACCCCAGAGTCCAACTCAGGGGGAACCAATCTTGATTCTGAATCATTTGAGGAAAGTGATCATTCATCAGATGATGATGAGCCTAGGAACTCTAAGAAATGGAAATATAAGAGTTCTCATCCTATGGATAGTATCCTAGGAAGTTTGAATAAGGGAGTTCAAAGGAGGCGAACATTAAATAACTTTTGTTGATTCTATTCTTTTCTGTCTACCATAGAGCCTACCAACATTAAAGAAGCTCTTGCAGAATCCGACTGGATTGTAGCAATGCAAGAAGAGCTTCAACAGTTTGAACATAATAAAGTATGGCACCTTGTGCCACGACCTCCTAATCGAACTGTGATTGGTACTCAATGGGTATTCAGAAATAAACTGGATGATTCAGGAGTTATAGGTCTTAATAAGGCTCGCTTGGTCGTTCAATGTTATAATCAACAAGAAGGGATTGATTATGACGAGACATTCGCTCCAGTAGCAAGACTAGAAGCTATTCGCTTGCTCATCGCCTTCGCAGCTCATAAAGGAATGAAACTGTTCCAAATGGACGTTAAGACTGCATTTCTTAACGGTTATTTGGAAGAAGAGGTTTTTGTTGAACAACCTCCTGGATTTTTGAATAGCAAGTTTCAAAACCATGTTTTTAAACTCGATAAAGCTCTATATGGTTTGAAACAAGCGCCTAGGGCTTGGTACGACAGATTGTCAAAATTTTTATTGCAAAACAATTTTAAAAGAGGATCTGTCGACAAAACCCTATTTCTAAAATCCGAGGGTTCTGATTTACTTGTTACTCAAATTTATGTAGACAATATTATTTTTGGTTCTACTAACAATAAATTGTGCAAGTATTTTTCAGATCTAATGACCTCAGAATTTGAAATGAGCATGATGGGAGAATTGAAATTCTTCCTAGGATTGCAGATTCAACAAACTAAAGAAGGAATAAAGATTCACCAACAAAAATATGTCAAGGAGCTAATCAGAAAATTTGGTATGGAGAACGCTCATCCAATGGACACACCTATGGTAACTGATAAAAAGTTGACCTTGGACGAAAATGGTAAGTCCGTAGATGAGACTACATATCGAGGTATGATTGGTTCTTTATTATATTTAACTGCAAGTAGACCTGACATTATGTTCAGCGTATGTGTCTGTGCTAGATTTCAATCATGTCCTAAGGAATCACATATGATTGCAGTTAAACGTATCTTGAGATATTTAATTGGTACGTCTAATTTATATTTGTGGTATCCACTTGAGTGTAATTTCGATCTAGTAGGATATTCAGACGCAGATTATGCGGGATGTTCTTTAGATAGAAAAAGTACCTCTGGATTTGCTACGTTTGTTGGACCATGCATAATTACTTGGGGCTCAAAGAAGCAAAATTCGGTTGCATTATCTACTGCAGAAGCCGAATATATCGCTGCAGGACTAGTATGTTCTCAACTACTTTGGTTAAAGCAACAACTATGTGATTATGGTGTTAATGTTGGTTGTATGCCTGTTTTCTGTGATAATACGAGTGCTATTATTATTTCTAAGAACCCAGCTCAGCATTCTCGTACTAAGCATATAGACATTAGACATCATTTTTTGCGTGACCATGTAGAAAAGGGCAACATTAAACTCGAATTTTGTAGTACTGACAATCAATGGGCTGACATTTTAACAAAGGCGTTAGCGAGAAGACGTTTTGAGATTTTGCGGTTGGAAATTGGTTTAATCGGTAGCAATTAAATTCATCTTATTTATTTTGTGAACCTGCGTGACTGGCTAGAATAAGACGAGATTGTATGACTGTGTCCGCATATTTCATTGCTAGTATATTTGTGTTTAATATAATATATTTTACGTGAGTATCTTGCATATTAAGTGTTTTATGGAAATTGAACTATGAACCACATATTTGCCAAAAACCTATCTTATTCACTTTCCTAATCAAACCAAAATTCTACTCATGTAATTCTATTTGGCCGAAATTCTCAAATAAATATCACCTTACCATATCTTTTTATTTACCAAATTTTATCCTTACCATATCCCCAAACTTATTTAACTAAGATTCCCTTTCCTACCAAAATTTTTTTTAAAAAAAAAAAAAAAAAAAAAAAAAGGAAAGTGGACTCTATAGCCGGCACCTATGTACCAAAGTACAAAAGGTACAAAAACCAACATCCTCTTATAATTACCCATCACTTTCACCATTAAAACACTTCACCAAATTTTTTCACTCTTTCTCTCCTTCTTCACGGCACACCCAACAACAAACAACAATAAAATTGTTTTACCCAAAACCTTTCAACCTTCATCCATGGCCTCCACTAGATCAAAAATCTCCAAAAACCCAAATTCCAAAACTCCTAAGCCTAGCATGCCCAAAAATTATTCTCCTAATCCCACACAAAAATCACCTACCATCAACCAAACCGAGTCCGGTGCGGGTCTTGAGGGTACAAAAAGAAGAAGGTTAAATAAGGGCAAAGCTAGAGTCCAAGAAGAAGCTACAAATGAAACTGTCGACACGGTACCTGAGGCACCCACACGGGTTACATTCCGTGATTTTTCGCCTCAAGAAACATCTTCCGGGCTTGATAAACTCCGTCTCACGAAAGATGAAAGAAAGCTTGTAAACCGAGTTGCTCAGTACGGAATACATGGTGGTCGTTATTATCCGAAAGCTTGGTGTGACAAATATAGGGCTTTAGGATTCTTTACCGACTTTTTAAATTTTTAAGAATGGGAAACCGTGGCACAGTTTTCGGGTCCAGTCTATCCTATTGAGGTAATACAGTTTTTCGCTTCTGTTTCATTAACCGATGGAGTGTTGAATGCCGTCATTAATGGCCGTTCAGTTTCGATTTCCGTGACGGACTTTTGTACTCTGTTTTCGGTTCCTGATGATGGAATCAAAATCAATCCGAGTACGTCATGGGAGGAACTGACGGACATGGCTAAGTTGGAAGTTAAGAAATACTTTGATGTTGGGGCGTCTTTGTCGAGTTGTGTTTTGGCGGGAAGTGTGTCCCCAAAATTGAAATTTCTGTTAAACTTTTTATGGAATACCATAATTCCGCGTCGGGGAGGACGGGACAAGATTGCATGCTATGAGATGTTGGTTGTGAAGCATTGGTTGGAGGGAAACCGGGTTAATTTACCTTTTCTTGTATTTTCTCGTATTTCACAAACCGCTTTTTCGGTGACCGAGGACAAGATTTATTCTACTCTTGATTTACCCTACGGGATGTGGGTATCACGGCTCCTTGAGTCAAAAGGGGTCGTCGATGTGAACAGTTATGGCGCTACCGTTAAAGATGACATGTGTGACATGTTCTTGAAATTCATGAAGTTGGATGCTAATGGACCGGAGTTGATATTTTTGACAAAAGGGGGTTCGGTCGGGTTGCAGCCGGTTGGGGCTGATTTTTCAGGAATCGAGTCAAAATTGGATTTGTTTATGGGAAGTGTGATGGAGCGCCTTGATGCGCAGGATAAGAAGATAGATGCGGTGTTGGACAAGGTTGTTCAAACCGTGGCATTGGGTTCTTCGAGCTCCCCCCGTGACCAAGGTGGGTCGGGTGTGAGTCGTGAGATGAGGACGTGGATGACGGGTGTGGATGATTGCCTTGCTAAATTGGAAAGAAACATTGTCGATTGTAAATAAGAAATGTATAGGCAAAGGGATCGGATGACTTATTTGGTGAGCCAAGGCGGTTCTTTGGTTAAAAGTGGTACGGAAATGCGTGAGGGGATGCGTACTATCTTTGATGCGACGGAGGCTCTTTCATTGAAAGTTCGGAACTTTGACGTTTGCCTCACCGCTCAAGCTACACATGTGTCCTCGTGCCTTGACCGTCTCTCTACTCTCGAGTACCGCACTAGGCCCGGTTATAAAGCACCCTAGCCTCACCCGCCCACCCACAATGCCTTGCTTTTCTATCCTTGTTTGTTTATTACTTGAACTACTTAACCAATTCGGCCCAATGGCAACTAACAATATATTTTGTGGTTTGTAGTTCTTAATTAACATTTGCACTTGATTTTGCTTGGTATCTATCGTTTTATATTGCGTATTTTGCATATCTATTTCTTGCCTTGACATGTGTTATTCTAGTTGTTTCATGTCTTTGTTCTTGTCTTTTCAATGATGTCAAGAGGGGGAAGAAATGATATGATTTGAGTCTTTGCTTAAGCTTGCTCTTTGTCAAGACTCGTTATCTCTTAAAGTCTTTCGAGCTATAACTTTGGCCAAGTTGTTTTGTTCTTGCGATCAAAGTTGCTATAACTTTGGAGTGCTTTGTTGAGGGGGGGAACCATACTTAGTCATATTGTTAAGAGGAAATCATAAGAGACTTGTCATCATCAAAAAGGGGGAATTTGTTGGACCAATTTTATAGTTTTGATAATGACATGTGTTTACGTGATAATATGTTTTACTCGATATATCATATGCGTGTAATTGTGTGCTTTAGTCTTATTATAGCTAGCAACAATTATGAGAGGAAAGATAAAAGTTAGGCATAACTTTGACAAAGTTTGTGAGACAAAGTTATAACAACTTCAGGAATAACTTTGGAAGTGAACATGAAAGTTATAGCTAACCAGGCATAACTTTAAAGAAAATCGCTTCAAACAAGATCTACATCAAACTGCACAAGACTCGAGATGGAGGGTCTTTGTGATCAAGATGAAGAGATGATCCGTATACTGAAGATCTTTGTGAAGATTAGATAGTATAGGTCGTCATTCGGTAACTATTCCATTCGAGAGATTTTATGTTCAAAAGTTATAGCTTTAGTCTATGACTTTGGATGATAAAATATTGATGCATGATTTTGGAAATAAAATGTTTTGAAATGTTTTCAAAAGTGAAAGAGTATTTTTATATTTATCAAAAGTTTTATTAGAGAATATATTTATGAGATTCTATTGGTTAGTAATACAACTTATGGGTTGTCATGCTACCTAGGGTTTCTAATATATTCTATCTCAATTTGTTGTTAACCTAATTAGCCCACCTAGTGTTTGAGCCATCTAGGGTTTCGTGAAAACCTAGTTTGTTCCTCGTAGGGATTCGTGCCTCCTAGGGTTTCGTGAGCTAGGAATCCGGCCTCCATAGGTTTGTTTTCCTTGTTTACCTAATCTAGGATTCTACTATAACTTTACAACAATATTTTGAGATATTAAGATAAATATATTTCTATAAGATAAACCAAATAATATTTTAAGATAAAGATATTTCTAAAAAATAAGCAAATATTATTTTATGATAAGATAAGTATCTTTATTAAATATTATGCTAGGGTTTTAGATCTACTATGATTGTACTACTATAAATACTCATTCACATATTACTTGCAAGATGTACGAAATTCACGAGTAAACACACGGCACATATACTTGTTGTGTTGATTTTCCAAAATCGTTTTAAAGCAAACCTTTGAGTAAATATTTACTATTTTTAGAGTTTGTTTTTCAAAAGAGTCGTGCATCAATTATTATCAATTGCTTGAGTGTTATTGGGTAATAGTACATCATTATAAGCTTACAAGTCTTTAACGGGAATCTGTGTGAGTTATATTGTACTTTCTTATTAGCGTAAGATAGTATAGAGTATTTAGCGATACTCACCTTGAGTTATAATCATAGTGTTGATTATACGAGTGGGTTGGTAATTTTTGTAATCCGTAGAAAGGTACTAAAAATTATTAATCGAGAATAGTGGACGTAGGTTTCAACGTGTGAAACTGAACCACTTCAAAAATCGTGTGCCTCTCTCTTATCTCTTTACTTTTCGTTATTTCGTTATTCGCGCTTACTTTGATTAATTAATTAGTTGATTTTAATTCATAAGATCAAATAATTAATTACATATCATATAAATCGAAAAAGTGGGGCTAGTTTTAATACTCAATTCACCCCCCCCCCCCCCTCTTTCGTATTCGATCAATAGACTCTACAGTTAACTATCGTTACAGTCCAAACATGCATAGACACAATGTTTTAAAAACACAATTTCATTTATCCAATTATCATTTTTTTAATCAATCTAACATGGCTACCCTACACCCTAGAAAGGTGACTACTCACTCATGATAATTTTTCAAATCTAAGATGTTGTTAATAATGATAACTAGGATAGACATGTTTATTTGATTTTGACAATATTTTAGGACTCTTTAAATGGCGATAATAACGACGCTAAATTGTCAATCTAATGAAATGAAATGGCGATTATAACGATACTAAAATGAATCTAAGATAACATGAATGGAAAATAACAATCAAATAGAAAACATAAAGACATTAAACAAAAGATAAAATAGGAATACCTAGATGATGATCAATGACGATAATGACAATAATAGAAATCCCTTGCATAGAATAGTCGATCCACGAATTACAATACTAGTACCAAATAAAGTAGATTACAAAAATGAAATTCTTATTGATCTAAGCTAAGGTTTTGTTGTAGAAAAGACAGAAATAAACTAAGAACTAAAGATGAAAAATAAGAAGGAAATGAGAAAAGAGAGGCTAGTTCTCCCTCCTCCTAATCTAGGGTTTTCTAACCTAAAGAGAAATGTAAGAAGAGAAGAGAAGTATGAAGAGGATGTGTTTTGAAGAGTGGCTGAGGCATCCTTTATATAGCATTAGGGTTTCATGGGGAAGGGGTCATGCATTGATCACATAGGACAAAAAGGAGGAAGTCGAAGCAAAAGCTCGGATCAGCAGAGATCCTGGATCGGGTACACCACTTACCCGATCGGGTAAGTTGTATTCTAGATGCTTTGACGCTCGTTTCATCTCCCCTTGCATATGACTTGACTTTCATTATCCCCCTTGACCTCTTGAGTCGGGTTTTATGATTAAGTTTGATGTAAAGCGATGAATTCTTCGCCTAACTGATCGATCTTCTGACAACTGCAAAACTGTCTTTACTTCTTCTCTCTTTTAAATCAGTGAACCTTCTTGAAATGCCTTCGACATGGTCAAGCTTGCTTCTTCAAATCGTCGGGTTCTAGGCAAATGCTCGGGAATATAGAAAAAGGGCGTAGAAACGTCACTTTCCCTACAAAACAGGTTAGAAGATAGGAATTCGCCTAGAACACGATATTAGCTCATAAAGTGGCTTAACAAAGCACAAATGACATACAAAACCGAGCTAAATTGGGGGTTAAAATCATACAAATATTCACTTATCAAACTCCCCCAAGCTAAACCCTTGCTTGTCCTCAAGCAAACATAAAAAACAATACCAGGACAAGGGTTGCAAGCATTGGCTACTACACCATCAAGAAACAAATCTCAACGTAAAACTTTGGAAACATAATGAATCATAACCCAAAAACAACGTGGGCAAGAATGATACATAAACATGGCTGAGATTTACATAACGGCGTAGGACAAAGAATTTCACTTCAGAATTTCGGCTCTTGCATGATCTTTTGACAAATGGACTCTCACGGCACACTCGAACACTCATGTATGTAAAAGGTGATTTATTTATGTGTAAATGTTTTTGAGACACTCACCTATCTACGACTTATGAAAATGTGTCCGCAATCTAATATGGTAAACAATTTAAAACACAAGTCAAAGATCACAATGCACATAGAAAAGACCCCGAAAAAAACGAAGAAGGCTTTGGGAAATGGGTGAAAGGTGGACAAACAGTTATGGTCATGTGAATGTTAGAATGAGCTAGCAACTGACCAATGATAAATGAATACTCAATCCAAACTTTCGATTAATTCCCAAAAGACGAATAACGAAGCCAAAAGGAACAAATGGCTTATTACACACGAAACACAAGAGCGAACTCCTTCTAACTATTGAATTGACATTTTGAGGATTTCTTTTTTCTTTCTTTTTTGATATTTTTTTCAATTTCTCTTTCTATTCCATTTTTTTTTCTGAACATAACATCACTTCTTGAACATTGTCGTTCTCCCAAATTCACTTTGACATGAAAGAACAAATCTTCTCAAAAGAGCACCCATACACCATAGTCTAGCTACTAGCTCAAAAGGTAGGCAGTTTTTTTATGTGTAGCTATTGTTTTGTGAAACATTTGTATGAAGGGGCTAATTTCGAGGGGTAATTTAGAGTGAAAGAGGCTTCAAATCTTAGTGAATCATGAATGCAATGCTTATAGGAATGAAATGAGAACCATACTTATGCGTTTTGACATGACACACATCACAAGGAGAACTACACACGCCTAAATGCGACTGGGTATAGATGTACCAATCTAAGGAGGTACCACCTTACAATATATGTAACTTGCCAACTGTCAAGATCAAGCGTACTCATCTATAGATTCATTCCATGCCTACTGTGTACAAGACTTCCCCATGTATGCACAATTCAATGAATATTGAATCATTATCTTTTGAAAGCTCTAAGTTTGGGAAATGTAACATGATAGCATAGTAAACAAGCAAGCAAAGCATGAAAAACATTCAATTATGCTCAAATTTTTTAATTTTTCTCTTATTCAAAAATTTGAAAAATATAAACAAGTAAAATGCAAAATGGGAAAATGCAATCCCTCCCCCAAGCTAAACATCACATTGTCCTCAATGTGAGCACAAAGACAAAACATGCAACGAGATGCTCAATGGGAAGAAAGGTAAAAATGGAAAAAGATGAAAGGAGAGTGAAGCTTACTAGTCAGCGCGGACTCCCCCAAGCTAGTCTTTTGGACTTGACAAGGAAGGTCTTTTTAGATTCTTCAAATACTCTTCCAGCTGCAAAGTAAATCTAACAAAACAACGAAAAAGGGAAAGCAAAAATAAAATGCAAAAAGAAAGGAAACACGGGTTGCCTCCCGAGAAGCGCTGGTTTAACGTCCCGCTCGACGAATTTTTCTATTAAATCATCTGGTTGGGGATTGACGCTCTATATAGACAATATCTAAGCATCCTATCATGGAATTGCTATAGTAGAGTTTCAATCTGTGTCCATTGACCTTGAATTATTCACCATTACTAGCCATTATTTCCACATAACCGCATTTGCTCACATATGTGACAGTGAATGGTCCAGACCATCTTGATCTAAGTTTTCCCGGAAAAATTTTCAAACGGGAGTTGAAGAGAAGTACTTGGTCACCGACATTGAATTCTTTTCTGATTATCCTCTTGTCGTGCCAACGCTTCGTTTTCTCTTTGTAAATCCTAGAATTCTCGTAAGCTTGCAAACGAAACTCTTCTAACTCATTCACTTGCAAAAGTCGTCTATCAGCGCTAAGCTTAGTGTCTAAGTTGAGTTCTTTGATAGCCCAGTGAGCTTTGTACTCTAACTCGACAGGGAGATGACAGGCCTTTCCATAAACTAAACGATAGCGAGATGTTCCAATCGGGGTTTTGAAAGTTGTGCGATAAGCCCATAAGGTGTCATCGAGCTTATTACTCCAATCGGTTCTAGATCT